>LGRX02004574.1:0-38627 GCA_001247695.2 Cymbomonas tetramitiformis | reverse complement strand
GGACTTGCATTCTGCCCTTGGGGGGTGAGCGCCCCCCCCTAGAACTTGGATTTTGGCGCTGGGGGGTCAGCACCCCCCCCTAGGAAGTCACAGAACCCCTGCTGCCCCCCCCCTGCTATCAATCCTCGGAAGCTCTATATTGTGTTGTAGTTGATTTGTGTGCATTCCTATTTCCGAGAATTGCCAATGCAAACTCGATACCCCGCTCGAGAAGCGCCGGTATTAAGTCGCCAGGTCTGCGGCGACCAATGTGCGTTTGTCAGTACTGCATCAGATATGACAGCAAACCGAATCCCTCAGCATTACATCCATAGATAATTTATTATCAGAAATCCCAAATGTGCAAAAATATGAATGATTGGGTACGGTACACCGACTCACAACATGCCTTGTTTGCACTTTCACAGAATAATAAATACACATTATCACTAAATACTTTATAGACTCTCCGATTTGGGTTTCTGTTTGAATAAATCATTCATAATTCTCGTGGGCTTGGAGGCACCCACCGCAACCTATGCGAAGCAAATGAAGACTATGAAAATAAGAGGACACCTAACCTTCGAGTTTGCTATGACATATCAATTCTCCAGCCGAGCTTGCATGGTGAAGTCTCAGTAAAAAACCACAGTTTGATAAGTCGACTAAAGACAATGTTCAAAATGTTTTCCACAATGGTATATGCCAAATTTTCGAGCTGCTTTCCTCAGAGGATATTGCGATCATGACCCATTCCATGGAATCCGGAGGGTACACTTGACCGCTGATTCTCTCTTAGAGACCCCGCGGGAAGGTGATGGCACAAGAGGCCAAGGGCATTGCAATTGAATGAGCTCAGGCCAGTGATCGCAGTGGGGAAATTTGTAATTTTCCTTATAGAGAGTGGTTGGATATGACTCTTCAACTGACCACCAAGCACAGATCAGAATCATCAAGTGTCAGAAGAGACACTGACAGATGCCACGCGTTATGAATATTGGGTGGGCTATATTGCCAACACATCCAGCATGCCCTGCCTTTAGTGTGTTAGCGCACACACTGACTATCCGGCTACTGAGGAGCGGCAGAAGCCATTGTGGGACCAGTGGCTGCCATGCTTGTCGATGGTACGGGCATCATGGAGGTACCCAACACAGGTTGCGCCTGTGCGGGCGCCTGCGGGGCTCCGGCGAGTGGCGACTGCACTCTCTCCGCTGCGAGGGGGAAGGCAACGTGCGCCCCGTGAGGCAGCGCCGCTTGCGGGGTCTGCTGAGCTGCGGGCACAGCCGCAGGAGGGACCGGCTTCACTGCCAGCTGTGCCGCCTGGAACTGCACCCTCTCTGCAAAAAGCTGCTGCCACACACGCTCGATGTGCTCCCTCTCACGATCCAAGACATCCTCCAGCTCTTCGAACTGTCGCACCTGCATGGGGCATACATTGTGCGGCACAATGGGGGGGGAGGAAGGATGTCTCAACACACGGCCTGGTCTAGTATACTCCTGCACGATGGACGTGGTGCACAGAGGAAAAGGTTGCGCGTGTCAGCGGGGGGAGCACTTGCTTAGTGAGAGAACACTTCCAATGCAGACCAGCATTCCATCATCTCCCCCACCAAGTTCTGAGGTAATCCCCGAGACATATTCAATTCACAACACCCTGGGCTCAGCTGCGTGCAGAGGCAGGCGCAGAGCGGAGGCAGCGCGCACGGAGCAGAATGCCCGGCCGGACGGGGCAGATGTGAGCAATAGATGGCTGCAGATGCGATGAGCTGGCAGCTACTGCGATTCTGGAAGCGCAAGCATGGGGCCCACTTCTCGTTTGCTTGGCGTGATGCTTGAGGATGCCCGGCAGGCAGGCAGGCAGGCAGGCGGATGCTGGATATGGCTCTATGGCAGGTAGCTACAATGCGGGAGCTCCCAAAATAGACTTGGAAGCTAAGGGCTGCCCTGAATGGAGCAGTGAGCAACATTGAGCTGGTATTGCGCGGTGCATTGAGCAAGACTGTGGCATGATCCGGATGCGCAGTGGCAGCTCACATCACGCAGCCTGGCAGGCGGTGCCTTGCTCAGACGGCTTGGAGCGTGAGAGCAAGCTCGCGGTGGCTCTAATTGGGTCTGGAAGGCGAGCAGAACTGCCACAGATGATGTGACATGGCTCAGTGCGGCACATGGGTGCCGACTTTGACAAAGCTCGGGAAAATCCAGAAATATCTCGAAGCATGTACCAAAGCATTTGATCTCCAGCATGGAGACCTATTGCCGCCAGGGAGGACTTCCCAGGCCGCCGGGTAGCTAGATTACAGGTTGGTAAAGAAATTGGCGGTAGGATGTGAACTCAAGCTTAGTACAAGTACTCGACTCAAAGTACAACTTCAGAGAAGATCAAAGCCACGAAGCAGTCCATCAAGAGAACCCTGAATTCAGCTGCTCCATTCCGGCGCTTCCCGCGAAGCGTGTGCACAGAAGAGGGGCGCGTCCCAAAGTGCCCACACGTGACCACACACACCCCTTTCCACCGACCCAGCCCGCCCTTTCACCCTTCTCGGCTCCCCAAGCCATCGCCAGTGAGAGCAGAGGAAATGACAGATCCCACCTTTGCCTCCAACTTCTTCAATTGGTTTTCGACCGCAAGCATGACCAGCCGCCTGATCTCACGCTCCTCCTGCGCCGCATCCAAGGGCGCAGCGCCTCAAAATAGTCAGCAACTGAGCCAGGATCGGCAAAATCCAAGGGCTAAATAGGGCATGCAGCAAACATCTTAAGCGGTATAACTCAAACAACTCTACGTGCCGGGCTCCGTCTTTCCGGGAAGCGCAGCTCTACGTGCTGAGCTTGATCTTCCAGCAAAGTCGATTCTTGTCTTCCATTCCAACTCGAAGATCCTTAGCTCCATCAGAGCTGCAGCAATGTACACGTGCAGGGGGGTAGGTACGTCCTGCAGGTACCTGATCCACGGCCAGCTTGGCCCGGACAGCCGCAGCCCCAAGCGCAGTGGCGGCCGCCCTGTTCATGTCCACGGCGGAAGCTGCCCACTTCTTGCCACCTGCAGGACGTCAAAAGTGTACCAACATCACCGACATTACCTGTCCTCCTTCTATCAAGGGCAGACCACCATCCTTGGAGTCCCCTTCCTCCCCATCAAGGGCAGACCACCATCCCTGGAGTCCCCATCCTCCCCATCAAGGGCACACCACCATCCCTGGAGTCCCCATCCTCCCCATCAAGGGCGCACCACCATCCCCTGGAGCCCCCTCCTCCCCATCAAGGGCGCACTCACCATCCCCTGGAGTCCCCTCCCCACCAGTGCACCACCATCCCCTCGGAGTCCCCTCCTCCCCCCATCAAGGGCGTGACCACCATCCCCGGGAGTCCCCCTCCTCCCCATCAAGGGCGTACTCACCATCCCCGGAGTCCCCTCCTCCCCATCAAGGGCGTACCACCATCCCCCGGAGCCCCTCCTCCCCATCATGGGCAGACTCACCATCCCCGGAGTCCCCATCCTCCCCATCAAAGGCGTCACTCACCATCCCCGGAGTCCGGCATCCTCCCCACCAAGGGCACACCACCATCCTTGGAGTCCCCCTCCTCCCCATCAAGGGCAGACCACCATCCCCGGAGTCCCCTCCTCCCCATCAAGGGCGCATCACCATCCCCGAGTCCCCCTCCCCATCAAGGGCACACCACCATCCTTGGAGTCCCCTCCTCCCTCTCATCAAGGGGCGCACTCACCATTCCTGAGTCCCCTCCTCCCCATCAAGGGCAGCACCACCATCCCTAGAGTCCCCTCCCCATCAAGGGCGTAATTCACCATCCCCGAGTCCCTCCTCCCCATCAAGGGGCGTACCACCATGCCTGGCGTCCCCATCCTCCCCATCAAGGGCAGACCACCATCCCTGGAGTCCCCATCCTCCCCATCAAGGGCAGACCTCCTTGCCTTGAGATTTAGGCAGAAGTCTTCGCCTCACTCTACTAGTCCGTGTGTTTTTCTTTGGCATACTCCCCTCCGCTGACGTGGCGGGAAGGCATGTTTCTCTTTTGCTCGAATCCTCATTTGCCAAAGGCAAGCACTGCAATACATTTCATTAAAATGATTTTGTAAAGTGTTTAAAATGCATTTTGTGCTTTTACATGCTTTCTAAATTCATGTTTTTGATGAGATGTCCACACTGTCTGTGCACGTCACCAAAAGGAAAGAGTCCTCTGGGTCGGGAGCGGTGGGAAGAGCAAATGGAACAGAGCTGAACAGGCGTGTCGCTTCGTGGCTACTTGTACATCCTGTTTGTGTCACGGAGCTACATGTGTCATTTGGCTCTACTGCAGCAGGAGTCACGGATTCTGAAAGTCTGAAACCACAAAAATTCTGTTGCACTCCAATTTGAACATTTCTCTTTTGCTCGAATCCTCATTTGCCATGAAACCAAAGATGAAACTGTGAGGCACACAAAAGAAATCTGATCTCTGTCACTGTGACCATGTTAACCAAGCGAAGTAGTAGTCCATGTCTGCGTCCCTCAGAGCTGTCGGGTCGATGTAGTGTTGCACTGCCGAAGAGAACTGTGACCAGCCTCCCAGGAAGCACACTTTCTCCATTGTAACACCCACAGCTCGAGCACACGTCGTGGCACCCTTCCGGGTGCTGTGTGCAGAAAAGTGACCTCCTTCCGGAGGTCTGCAGTCCAGCTCGCCGAGAGCTAGACCAATCCAGTCATTTGCCACGGAAGCCTTGAAGTTCTTCGGGTCCTCGGGTAGCAGCCAGTAGGCGTCAGGTTGAGTCTTCTCAGAACTGTTCCAAGCCGTGTCACGGTGGAACTCCCAGTGCTCGATCAGCTCCTTCAACAGAGCCACCCCCTTCCAGGGGATGCACAGGCGTCTCTTCACCAGTTGATGCCGCCGTCCTTTCTCCTTCAGCAGCACCTCTGAGAACTCACTGTCGCCACAATGAACGTGCTGCCGTGACAACGAGGTTCCCGTGTCCGGTCTGCCGAAGGTCACGAAGGCAACAACCACGTAGGCGAAGGCTCGCAGTAGCCGCAGCTCCTTAGGCGATCTCGGAGTCAAACTCAGCGCTGCTTCGTGCACACGTCGTACGTGTGTCGCTGGCAGCCACGTCCGCTGGGTCTCGATGTTCTCCTCCTGCACCGCCAGCTCCGCCTGGATGGTCGCCATCCCCTTCACAGCTCGGGTCACAGAACGCCCCTTCGCTGGTCCAGGAAAACGTAGGTCCTCGTGGTAGTTGTTGATGGCAGACAGGTACGGCTGCAAGGAGGTCGACTTGATGCCCCCGTCCTTCAACAGAGAGGCGATGTACAGCAACACCGTCGCCTCCGATGCTGGCAGCCACGGCCGTTGGTGCAGCTCACAAAATAAAATGAAGCGCCGCGCCTTCGGTCCGTAGTTGCCCATTGTCGTGTCCAGCAGTGCCTTTCTCTGCATCGTCACTGCCAGTTCCGTGAGCTGGGAAGGTCCCAACTCACCCCTCCACCGCTCACAAAGTGAGCGCGTGAGGAAATTTTGTACAACACCACCGCGCTTGTACTCTTCGTAGTCGCCTCCGCTGATCCGCTCGGTGTTCTCGCCGTCCGCGTCCGTTGCCTCGTCCGTGCTGTTGATGATTTTGAAGTTCTCCTCGGACAAGTCCAGCGTCTCCTCGTCGCCGTCGTCGTACAGCACGTGCGCCTTCCCGTCCTCGTTGAACTCCTTCACCACACCCGGGTAGAAGCAGTCATCGTCCTTCCAGAACACCTCGATTTTCGTACCCACGGTCACCTTGCTCGCTGTCGTACTCGTAGCAGAGCTCCTTCGTACTTCAGCAGCGTAGTAACTCACGGGCGCGCCTCGATGAAGAACATCACAGCGTCCCACTTTGAGGGCCCGAGCAGCTCGGACCCTCCCAGCCTGCTCGGAGTGAACAGGTCCCTGCGCCGTGGCATGATCACCACCTCGGTGGCCAGGGCCTCCAGCTCCCTGAACCAGGACTGTCCCGGCCAGTACGGAGCCACCACCGTAGCAGCGGCCCCCTCCTCCCGCAGCTTGTGCGCCACCTCGTCCAGCAGCGCCCACGGGGGGTTCACCCAATTGTTTTCCCCCCGCCAGTCGTACGTCAGAGAGTCCACACCTTCGCACTTCGGGTCCTTCCACGCAGCGTAGTACCGAGGAAGCTGCGCGGAGATCTCGGAAGCGAACCGGTCGACTGTGTAGGGCCCCCACTGCTTGTTGGCCCACACGAACCAGTCCCGATTCAGCCGCCAGTCGTCCAAATCCTCGCAACGCGAAAGGTTGTCGGCCCACACGTTGGCCTCGCTGCGGATGTACCGAGCCTGCAACTCGATGTCGTGCAGATCCAGTAGCAGCCAGAGTCTCCTCATTCTCCTCATCAGGTCCGGGTTCCTGGAGGTGAAGTGTGACAGCATCGCCACCACCGCCTGGTTGTCGCAGTAGAGCCGTACGACCTTGCCCTCCAGCTCCTGCAGGAACGCCTGTACGGTCTTGTACACGGCCTCCAGCTCCAGGTGTGTAATGTGCCAGCTGCGCATCTCGTCTGGCCAGAAGCCTCGCGCGGGGAACTTCAGGTTCAGCACTCCTCCCCAGGCTGTCATCGAAGAGTCCGTGTGCACCTTCGCTCTCGTCGGGGATCTCCAGATCTTGCGCCCGTTCCACCTGCTCATCACAGGCAGCCTGGACCACCATTCTAAGTCCCCCCGAGCTGCACGCGAGATTTTTACCTTTGCTCCCCAGCTGCGTTTCTCTGCCAGCACGAAGTAGAGCTCCCGTAGGTAGAGCCGCGCCGCTGGTACTGCCAAGTACACGGATTGGCAGAGTCCCGTGAAGGAAGCCAGTCTCCTGGCAGGAATCCACCTCCGATTTCTCGCTGCGTCGCACAGGATCTCCTTCGCCTTGGTGTGGATCTTGTGTACCCGTCGTTCTGTTACACGGAATTGTCCCAGCTTCAGGTCCACCTCCAGCCCGAGGTGCTCCACCACCTGTGTAGGCTCCCATTGGCCCTTCTTCTCGTTCCGCCGTAGGCCAAGTCGATGAAGCACCAGTTGAACTTTTTCTCGACGCAGAAAGCCTTCTCGCTGAGAGTCGACCAGCACCAGAAAATCGTCCATGTACGGTAGTACTCGCATTCCGCTGTGACGGTTCGCGTCCCCGCCAGCACCACCGGTCCTGCGACGGACTGACCATCGCTGTCGTACTGCGGAACCGTCCCGCAGCCTCCTGATTTCTCTGCGATCTTCCGCTGCCTGTGGAGAACGTAGAGCCTCCACCATCACGCGTACGAACTTGCAGAACACTCTCGGAGCGTCGCTCCATCCGAACGGCATCGCTGAACATTGAAGCAGGTCCCCTTGCAGGTCGAACTGCATGAATCGCTGAAAGTCCGGGTGGATCCCCAGCGCATGAAAACCGTCTTGGAGGTCGAAGCTGAAGCACCAGTCGCCCGGTTTCGCCAGTCTCCTTAGTTTCTTCAGCGTCTCCATCTTCACACGATTTTTCACACACCACTGGTTCAGCCATCGGAAGTCCACCACCAGTCTCCACTTGTTCGTACCCGGTTTTGGCACTAAAAAAGCGCGAGAAACATGAGATCTTCTCGTCGCTCTCGTCCAGGCACCGTTCTCCAGCAGCCTCTCCTTCTCCGCGTCCAGCCACACCTGCTGCTGCCGCGTAGCATCCCTCAGTGACACCCCGTGGTCGAACGGAGGCGGAGGCTTGCGCTTCCACCTCAACTTCACCCCGTGAGTAATCCATTGCATCACCTTGGAACTGGCGCCCGCCGCGCGCCATGCTCCCCTCCGCTGTCTCACCTGCTGTTGCACGGTGAGTTTTCCCCGCCCAGCGCCCGGAGAGGGCTGTTGCGCTGGACGGGGTGGCGGCACGCACATCACACATCGGCCGCGGGCTGTCCGCCCCGGCCCTTGCCGCCTTTTTCGGTAGGCTTCTTACCGTCCTTCTCCTCGTTCTTCTTACGGTCCTTCCAGCGCATTTCTCGGTCCCGTGGATTCACCACCCGCGTTTCCGCGTTCGCTGCGTTCTTCGCCGTCAGGCTCAGCATCGCCTTGCCGCGGTTCTTGTCGAAGTCGTTCAGCCACTGCTGCAACACCTCATCTGCCACCACGCCGTCTGCTGCCTGGTAGACTCTGTCCTCCACGAACTGCAGCTTTGCGCGTAGAGCGTCCGATCCTCCCCGCTGTGAAGAACCAGGCTCCTGCTCCAGCTGCCCGCGCAGTTCCAGCATCGTCCACCGGTTGCACAGCAACGCGTACACGCCGTGCACCGAGTTGGTAACCGCGTGGAAACGTTTCTGCCACTCGCTCTTCGACAATCCGCAGTCCTCGTTCACGTCCAACGTCTCGTTGCACTCGTTCACCACGTCGTGCAAATAAGACAGCGCTGGAGCCAGAACCATGCACTCGTACTTCATCGAAGAGTTGGACTTCTTGGAGAGCGCGTCGTACGTCTTGCTGCCGTGCAGGTCGTACAACTGCGGCATCCTCGATGTCAGTGTAGCCGGCCGCGGTGGGAACGGGTTGATCGAGGCTGCTGGCACGTACTCCAGCTTCCTCCTTCTCTCCAGAAGTTGTTCGGCGGTCTTGGCTACGGAGTCCGGGTCAGAAGTCCCAGGCTTCGCTGCCACCTTCGCCTCCAACTCAACGTTGAGCTGTGCTTGTCGTTGAAGCTCATCACGCAGCAGGCGATGCTCCTCTGCCTGCTGCCTCTGCATCTCAAGCAGCTCCCCTTGCTGCTTTTGCATGTCAGAATTTGTTGCATCAGCACGTCCTGAGTGGACGTGCTGCCGGGGAAGGGGAAGCCTGCCCGATGTCTGGCTTCCCCGGGAGGGGAGGGAAATCCTCTGTAGACTTGCCCTTCGCAGTTCCAGCCATTTTCTCTCCCTCAAAGGAGTAACAGTGAAGTCAATCGCACTGCCGTAGCCGATGTGAAGCCGTCGTTTTGAAGTCGTAACGCCGTCCCCGCGACTTCGCTGTCAGATCTCCCGTCGTCGTTCGATCGCCGTCGTACAATCTAGTGGTCTAGTCACTACCTACTCTACTGTTTTACCGGTGAAACAGGTGAAGAAATTTACAAAATCGGATTTGCAGTGTGCCTCACAGAGTACCGTAGGTACCCGTGAAGTTCCTGTTTGCAAGAGCAAAAGGAACAGAGCTGAACAGGCGTGTCGCTTCGTGGCTACTTGTACATCCTGTTTGTGTCACGGAGCTACATGTTTCATTCGGCTCTACTGCAGCAGGAGTCACGGATTCTGAAAGTCTGAAACCACAAAAATTCTGTTGCACTCCAATTTGAACATAACCATGGACCAACAGGTCCCATCCATCGACCGGGAGCCACTGGGGGGCATGCCAGCAGGGTCCGCTTACTCCGTAACCCAGAGACCAACAGTTGTTTGGCGACGATCGGTCACACCGTATCATCTTTCCATGCTGCTTTGCATTTGGGTTGGGAATATGTATGCGTTTGTGGTATCTTGTCACGGCCCCGCCCTGCTCTTGATTTGCTTCTCACATCCACAGGGATGATGGTGGGCTGGCTTTTGTTGGCCGATCTCATGCCGTTCAGTATGTGGGGGGTTCCTGGGTGTTGCCCTTGCGAGCAGGTGAAGGGCACGCTGCTCGGAGCGCTGCTCAGCTTTGCAGCGGATGAGATCCGAGGAATGGAGTCGCGCGGGGAGCCCCACGCCGCGCACGACCTCGTGGAGGCGGACTCCGCTATGCACGTGCTTTTCAGCAACACGGCGATGCTGGTGCACCTCGCGGAGGGCCTGCTGCGGGTGGCCAGCAGCATGCGTGCGGAGGACGCGCGCCGCAAGTCCCGCCTTGTCCGCGCCCAAACCGAGCGGCTCCGCCAAGGGCCCTCCGCGCCGCCCAGGGGAGCGGGGGTGCCATTCGAGGACCTAGCCGCCGCCATCACTACGTACGGCAGCGGCGGGGAGCACATCAAGCGGCTGTGGGTCGCAGGAGCAAGCATGCAGGAGTCCGCGCACAGCGCCCTGGCCGGTCCGCCCTGTGCCTCGCGCGCAGCTCCCTTGAAACGTGCTGGCGGTCAGTGTGCACCCCATGCCCACCGGTGCACGCGGCCCTCAGCGATGATTCACTTGGCAAGCGGCATGTGCCCCGCTGTGTGCGCCACACGGCAGCCCCATTAGGCCCGAGGGCTATGCCGCACGCCCCGCGCTCACAGTGGCTGCCTCACCCGAGGGCGTGTTCCGTAACGGGATTGGTCATGCTCAGTCGGCGATTCTGGGGGGTGGAGGGGATGGTGACGGGGAGGGAGGGATTGAATCTGCAGGTGCTCTAGAATCTGATGGCGCCATGCAGCCCGTTCTCCGGGAGGGTTTGATGCTGGAGTCCACTTCCGAGTCGTGGCATCCTGCGCATTCCCCGACCCAGTCACCGGGCCGTCCACACAGCCACTCCCCCACCACCCGCAATCAGAGCCCTCCAGCGGCCACGCCGCCCACCCCTGCGGTAAGTGATAATGCGCCGACCTGGGGCACCAAGGTCGGGTGCATGTATCACCAAGGTCGGGCGCATGCCGTGTTCTCAGCATTGTTGTAGCCTACCACAGCGCCAAGCCAGCAGAGGCCCGAGCTGTTAGACTGAATCGTTGCGGGTGGCGATAGCTCCAGTGAATTGGGCCCACACTCAAGGCCGATGCCCCTGAGCCGGGTCCAGTGGGCCGGGTCAAGGTCGGTTGCGCGGGCATTCATCACCTTCGCTTCCCTCATCATGGACGCAGCACCTGAGGCCGTTTTGTGCTTTGGAGGGAGAACCATTCGGGTGGCGCGCTAATAAATAGGGACGGGGGGGAGGGGGAGCAATTCATCAGGAGTCACCGTTCCCGGAGCGGCGTCGCCCCCATTCTTCTTTCATAGCAGCAGAGTCTCCACAGCCTCGGCAGCCGGCCTCGGAGACAGCCGGCAGCGGGGGCCAAGAGGCGCCAGTGGACACGATGATGTCGCTGCTGCTGGCCGCGGAGTCCGCCGTGGCCGCCCTAGTGGGCAACGTGGCGCTCGTGCGCTCCCCGGAGGCCCGCAGCCGCGCCGCCTCCCGGGAGCCCGCGGAGGAGGGGTAAAGCGCCCGCCCTCCCCTGAGGCGCTCCATGCTTGCTCTCAGCCAGGGCCGCTGCAACCCCACTCCCTCCCGCAGCGACCCAGCCAGAGCGACCCCAGCTTGGACCCAGCTTGTACCCAGCTTGTACCCAGCTTGGACCCAGCTTGGACCCAGCTTGGACCCAGCTTGGACCCAGTGGGGGAGCAGACAGCTCCTGGAGGGAGCGCCTCGTGACGAGCTCGGCGAATGGAGTGGAGTTCTTTAGAGATCTGTAGTGTGAAAAGTAGCCGAGCTGACTCTTCACGGGGTAATGCTATCCTCGTAACCTGCATTAAGCTAAGTTTGGTTTCACAAAGCTTTAAGCTAAGTGGGTTAGGACTCCAAAACCGTCAAGCATGGCGCTCGCAATGGCAGGGAAGTTAGATTTCCGAGGTCGTGAAGTCAGTGATACTTGGTGGTATCCGGGAGGAAGAGAATGGCCTGGTCCACTCTGAGATGAGCCCTAGGTGCTCATGGCACTTCTTTAGGGCTCAGCTTCTACTACATGATCATTCGGACTATTTCCGATGGAAAAAAGTTGCGCATGCAGGGTGACCGTGATACCAACATTTTGATGTCAACTTTTCCTCCTCTTGCTTTGAAAGTTTCTCCGATCTGGCTGACGTGTTTGAAGGCTTGAATCTGCTTTTGACTTGTTGGCTGCTGACTCTGCTGAAGAATTGTACTTCCATAAGGTTGCAAAGATACATGGATAAAGAAAGCGGTGACAAAAGGCAATAGTCAGTTCGGAATGGGCAGTGCATGCCAAGGGATGGTGGACGGCTCACGGCGGGGATGGGTTTCTGGGGGATCGCCAGCACCACGCCGGCGCTGAAGCGGAAGCTGTCTTTCACCCTGACATCCGGGCCTTTATCGCCGAGGCAGATGGGCAGGTCAGTTGCTCATCCCCCACCCTGGGCGACGGGCGGCACGAAGGACGGCCAGAGGTGCATTTGGGCAGTAGGACGCTTGGCAACGCAAGGGACGGTGGCGGATGGTTTGCTTGAAGAGCTGCAGGAGGATATTGAGGGTGAAGCATGCTAGAGGGTGGTTGAGGGTGAAGCATGCTAGAGGGTAATGAGGGTGAAGCAGGTTAGGGTGGTTGAGTGTGAAGCAGGTTAGGGTGGTTGAGGGTGAAGCAGGTTAGGGGGTGGTTGAGGGTGAAGCAGGTTAGAGGGTGGTTGAGGAGGTGAAGCAGGTAAGAGGGTGGTTGAGGGTGAAGCAGGTTAGGGTGGTTGAGGGTGAAGCAGGTTAGAGGGTGGTTGAGGGTGAAGCAGGTTAGAGGATGGTTGAGTGTGAAGTGTGTGCTCAATGCAGCGCTGTTTATAGTGACCTATATCTGCGAAACCTCCGAGCTTACCCGAGACGCTGGCTCATGCCGCGCCAGGCTCCTCGTCTTCCTGGCACACAGTATCAGTTTAGCAATTAGTACGCTGTCGAGCGAATCAGACACTCCGGCGTTCTGCGCCCGCTTCATCCACGTCTGCGCAAAGAAGATTTCATGAATTATACGCTCACACACTGCTGCAAACACGTTTCCATATGGCGCAGCTATAACACGAGCTACCTATGGTCCCCCTTCATGTGCTTGCTGCCTCGGCTGCTGATGGATGTTTGGTCATTCCTCCGCCGGTGCATGCACATCTCCCAAAGCGTCCTCCGTAGTGCTCAGTACTCCGGCAGACTGCCAGGCGAGATGACAAGTGGCATGGGGAATAGGAGGGCGGGTCTCATACGCCAAGGCGAGTGGCACGAGTTTGCGATACTCCGCTGACTTCCTCTGCGGAAGGAGGCCGACACTAATTGCCCCTCCCGGAGTGTTGCTGAACCAGATCGGGGAAGCAGGGGGCTGAGGCAGCGGAGGGGATGGGTTGGGCACAGCAGCCCTCCGCGCGAGGAGGCCGCAGGGGGTGAGTCCAGCCCCACCGCGGCAATGGCGGCCGCCGTCAGCAGCGGCAGCATATGGGGCGTGAGGGTGTTAAACCTGCAGCAGATCACGGGGAGCAGCGACGAGCTATCGCTGCTGCTGCTGCGCACACGTGTGCTTTGTGACGCTGCGGGGAGACGGAGATCCGCAGTGCGCCCCCCCCGCCCTTCCCCCCACGAGTCACTGCGACTGGCCCCTTATCTGGAGTGGCAAAGCCAAGTTCGAGGGAGCGAAGGGGGGGTCCAGCGCGCATCGAGCCCCCCCTTTGCGTACGAGGGACGGGCCACAGCGCACAGGCCTTAGCAGAGTTCAATGGCGCGCTTGCCCGCAGATTGCTGTAATTCGATGCCCATTTCTTACCTATGGGCGCTCGGAGGGCAGCGAGGCAGCTCCCTGTCTAAAGTACTTAATCAGGCCTTGGGCGCAGTGGAAAGCCCAACCAACTTGGGCCATCTTTAGCCTAGGCCGGTGCGGATGCTGGCAGGGTGGGGTGACAGGATGCGAAGGAGGGTGTGGGCAGGATTGGGGAAGTGTCGGAGCGCCGCAAGTGACGCCGGAAGCCCAGAGCCGCAGGCCGCGTCCCCGACCCCAGTGATGAGCCCCATGAGTCCCGACGTGGCGGCAGAACTGGTAGACGGGAATGTGACGAGGGAGGAGGAGATGCGCTCGAATCTGCTGCGGGCGCTGATGGCCCCCCTGCTGGAGGAGGTTCCGGGGACCGAGCTGGCGCTGCGGGCGTTGTCCACGGTGGCCCTGCTCCACGTGGAGCTGCGCCTGGCGTGTGCGGAGGAGCTCGCTTGCACAATGGGCACCCTCGTGCTGCTCATCAGCAGCGTTCTGCAGCGCTGGCACACTCACCTCGAAACACACCTCAGCACCGACAGCTTCGGGGGGGGCGCGGTGCTCAAGAGCCTCGGCAGCCAGCTCAGGAACCGGAGTGCCTTGCTGCTGAGCAACCCCACCCGCCGATCTGAGTGGGTTGCAAAGCGCCTCTGGGCGGGCCTCCTGACCTCCCCTGCATGGGCGGTATGTGCGCGCGCCCCTGTCATCCACCCTCTGCTCCCAGCCTTCCAAACCCCTGCACCCTGCTCTCACCCCCGGTACCGTCTCGGCCATCTCTCGCCACACCTGTGATGCAATGAATCACGAGCAATGCTTTTCGCATGCCAACTGATGCACGTGCCGACAGGGGCAGCCAGCACCTTCCGCGTGGCCCTAGCTCTCGCCCTCTTGCGGCGTGTCCTCAAGGGCTCACCCTTCCCCCCTGCAAGCCCTGCCGAGGCCTCAGGGACCCGGTGTCTGAACGTGTAACACGTCGCTAGGCGTCTCCGCACATCCTAGTTGCCGATCGTTTAGGATTCAGTGGAGGCGTTTAAACTCGTGTCCATGTCCCAGGCGTTGAGGTGTTGCCTGGCAACAGCAGACTGCCTGGACTTGACTGATGAGGCGACTGCTGATCGCGCCACGTGGCACCTGTGATCCCGCAGGACCTCTTCAACGGACCGTCCGTCGCGGAAGCCCTCCTCGCCATGGCCTCCTTTGACAATGCCAAGGCCTCCGGTGACGATCCCCTCTCCCTGCTGTGACCTGGCAGCTGCCAACTGTCACTTGGCTATGCCGCTCGGACCTCGTGTGGGCATCCACCGCTCAAAACTCGGACAACTCTCTTGCGCCGTTCACAAGTAGGTGGGGCGGGGGAGGGGAGCAGAATTCACGCTGGTGGTGCAGATGGGGGCGCGCGCCTCTGAGGTGCGGTGCCAGGAGGTGCAGGCCGTTTGGGAGGCCATCAGCACGCAGGTCCACTCTCCGCTCCACCTTCTTCCCCTTTGCCCTCGCAGATGCACCGCCTGGATCCTTGCCCCAATCAATGGCCGCGGTGTGCGGCAGTGACAGCTGCGAGGCGTGGTGTGCGCGCATGGCGTGCGGCATGTGCTCATGACGTGGCACGTGCTCATGACGTGGCATGTGGGCGATCATTCGCCGGTGGTTGGACGCGCATCAATTACAGTCGCGATCGCATTGGCTGCAATGTGGTGAATCGTGTCAGCTACAACAAGCTGAATCGAGTGGATTGCGATGGCCCATATTTAATATAGCACATCCAGATCGAACGCCAGGCATCTCATTCAAAGCCCCTCTCGGTGCACCAGCAGACTGGTTAGACGAGGACGGCACGCTGATACTCTCGCCCATAACCACCCAGGAACTGCCACGTCAGCTAAGGATGCTGGTTTACTCGAGTGACTGATGGGCAGACATAGAGGCGGCGCCCATTTGTGAGAGGCGCTGGGGGAGGGGGCGGGGGGAAGGGCTCGCAGGTGCAGGAGGTGGAAGGGGCATGGGGGCCGAAGGTGGCGGAGACCCCCGGCGGGCGGGGCGTCCGTAAGTTGGCTGACCGAGAGTTCAGCAGACGCTCCATGGCGCGCGCGGTGGAGGAGCGGGAGGCAGCAGGGGAGGAGCACGCTTGGCGGGCCTTCACGCGACGCATGCTCGGTGCGCCGGCCGCCGGGAGGCTCCCTCGTCCCCCTCCTCCGCGGGCACCTCTCACTCCGCTTCCGAGGAGGCCCACACCCACTCTTGCAGGCGCCCCCCTTGCCCGGCCTCCGGAACCTAATCTACCCATTTGCCAACAGCCCTGCACAGCCCCTGCAGCAACGTGGCGCATCGGTCTGCCTCTCGCAATTGGCCTAGCCCCACGTGGCGCATCGGTCTGCCTCTCGCACATGGCCTAGCTCCACGTGGCGCATCGGTCTGCCTCTCGCACTTGGCCTAGCTCCACGTGGCGCATCGGTCCACCTCTCGCAATTGGCCTAGCTCCACGTGGCGCATCGGTCTGCCTCTCGCAATTGGCCTAGCTCCACGTGGCACATCAGTCCGCCTCTCGCACTTGGCACCACGTGGAGGCCCGGGAGCCCTGCCATAAACCTCCAGGGGAGTCATGAGCTCATGAGGAATCTGGAAGTGCCCCCGCAGACGGTCTCGGCCCTCTCGGGAGGACACGCACCGCACGATGGGCCTCCACGCGCCTTCCTGGGCCCTTTGTTCCATGCGGCTCAGTGCGGCCCGCGCTGCCTGCAGCGCGCGGTCCGCCCGCAGCCCGCACATCTTGACGGAGGGGAAGCCTCTTCCCGGAGAAGAGTCGTCAGCCTTCTGAGCCGTGGCTTCTGCACGAACACCCGTCCGTGCACCAGTAACGCCCGAAGCTGTTGACGATGCTCAGAAGTGCGGCGAGACCCGAGGAGGCAGTGGCGCATGACGATGATTGGAGGGTGCTGGGGCTCCGCAGAGCATCGGACGCTGTTCGCGGCCGTGCTGACAGACGAGGCGGATGTGGCGCGCGCCGATAAGATTTTCTACAAGGTGCGCGAGGCGCGAGGCAGCGGCTGCGCTGCCCCTGACGCAGGCCCGCCTCGAGCCTCGGACACTGTGGCGAGCCGGGCCGCATGACGCCCGGATGTGAGTGGCATGGCAGGCCTCCTCAGTCCACAACCCCTCTCTCCCTGCATTGCTGACATCCGGCCAAGTCACCATATTTAGGGTTTTTGAATACCCTACGTCACGGGCCCTGCAGAGCGCCCTGGCAGCAGGTCCCTAGCGTGATCCCTGGCACGACACCGGTCCGCATGCCTTTCGGAGTTCTTAGCAGTGCCCGGAGCGCTTGATTTGTCCGGAGGGAGTTCTTAGCAGTGCCCGGAGCGCTTGATTTGTCCGGAGGGAGTTCTTAGCAGTGCCCGGAGCGCTTACGTTTGTCGGAGGAGTTCTTAGCAGTGCCCGGAGCGCTTGGTTTGTCCGGAGGAGGGAGTTCTTAGCAGTGCCCGGAGCGCTTGATTTGTCCGGAGAGTTCTTAGCAGTGCCCGGAGCGCTTGATTTGTCCGGGGGGAGTTCTTAGCAGTGCCCGGAGCGCTTGATTTGTCCGGAGGGAGTTCTTAGCAGTGCCCGGAGCGCTTGATTTGTCCGGGCTCCGGCCACATGACTCCGCCACGTGGCAAGAGTCCAAGGATTGGCATGGGAGTGGGGCGGAGGGGTGGCGGATGGGCAGGTGGATCCCGTGGAGACCGGCCTGCGGCAGCACCCGCGCCTCAAGCGCTTCCACGGGGTATATTCCCTCGCCCCTGGAGCCCTGGCGCAGTGGGCATTCAGACGATGGCGATTGTAAGCCGTCATGAGGGCCGCGCGGTGCACTGATTGGTTTGTTGGCGCTGGATGCGAGTGTCTTCGAGTATGTGTGCGCGAGCCTTCTGATTGGCGGATGGTCTATGGCATGAGCGCTTGCTGCAGCATTGCATGGGACGTGCACGATCACAAGCTGCAACTGTGAACCTCTGATCTGCCGGCTGTCACCGGCCGGCTGCCACCGGCGTCTGCCGGCTGCCACCGGAGTCTGCCGGCTGCCACCAGACTGCCACCAGCCCCGTGGCAGCCAAAGACTGCCGTCCGATGGAGTCATACGTGCAAGAGAAGGACCGAAGGAGGGCTCTGAGGGAGGAGGGGAGGAGGGGGAGGGAGCGCAGGGCCTGGACCACAACGGGGCCGCCCAGAAGAGCCAAGGGGGGGTGGAGCAACCGGCAGAGGCCATGACCCCCATCACGCCGGCGCCCACACCAGTGCCGATCAAGACGGACGACGTGGACGGCCTACTGGAGGGTGCGCACCTGCCGCCTGCGCCCCAGCCAGCCCTCTCACAAGCCTCCGGGGTCACTCATCGACCAATCAGGGTCCTCACTGAGGGGGGAGCAAGAGGTGCTGGCGGGCGCGGGGAAGCCTTAGGCGAGAGCTCCGAGGAGGAGGAGGCGGAGAACGAGGGGCTTGGGGCGGACGGGACAAAGTGGTCCCCTTCGCGGCGGCGCAGCGGTAAGGCGGTGGAAGGCGATCTGCTGGAGCCTGCGCGGAAGCGCTCCCAGTCGGAGGGTCAGGGGAGCTTCCTCGACCCCGGAGGCCGCACGCGCTGCCCTGCTGCGGCCCAGAGCCCGCTGGTGGCTGCCGGGCGTGCTGCCGAGCGTGCCAAGACTCTCGTGGACAACGAGGAGCGCATTGTGATGGAGCTACCTGCGTCCCTCGTGCAGGTCTAACCCCGCTCTCCGCCTGCCCCGCTTTCAGGCCCCAGGCCGCGGAGGTTACCGCTGCAATCAGTATTACGGAAGAGGATTGTTTGAGGGCGCATCCAGCCCCGCAGGCGGGCGTCCCCCGCAGTGGAGGCGTTTGATGCGCTTGGGTCGCAAGCAGCCCCACTTCTGATGTCTGAGCCCCGCGGGACGTGACGGATACCCACTTTCACGGGGGTCTTCTGAACTTTCACAGTGGGTCTTCTGAACTGTCACAGGGGGTGTTCTGAACTTTCACAGTGGGTCTTCTGAACTGTCACGGGGGTCTTCGAACTGTCACAGGGGGTCTTCTGAACTGTCACAGGGGGTCTTCTGAACTTTCACGGAGGTCTTCTGAACTTTCACAGTGGGTCTTCTGAACTTTCACGGGGGTCTCCTATCCGCCCTTCTGAAGTGCGGGCGCTTCCAATTTTGGGAAACGCTGGGCTGATGCCCCCGCCCACGCCCTCTGCCGCCTGCAGGCGCACCCCTCTCTGCCACGCACCTGCATCGCCGAGGCAGACAAATGGGAGATCCGCCGCCACAAACAGAGTCTCCGCACAGGCCGCACCACATAAGCGGCGAAGTACACAGGTTGACCGCACGCCAGGTCCAGGCACTTCTCCCTTCGCTGACTGGCGATGACACAGGAGGGGTGTGGGAAGGGGGGGAGGATGCAGCCGCTGTGCGTGTTGGGGCAGGTTCAGCTGACAACGAGGCAAATATACTTCTTGATAGATGCTCCCCGGTGGAGCCCCTGGTGTGGTACGGAGGGGAGCGGTCGGAGCATTGGGGAGGGGAGAGGGGTGAGGGCGCGGAGAAGGCCGTCAGCGAAAGGACTGGCGGCGTTGGCGGCGGCTGGACGGGCACTAAGGAGTTCCACTGGCCACTGAGCAGTTTGAAACAGGCAGGTCCCCGCACGCAGGGCCACACCCCACACTGCCCGAAGGTACCCATAGTGTCCTTGGCGGCGAGCAGAATTGAGGGGCCAGCTACGGGGAGAGGCGGGAAATCAATCATCGAGCCGCCTGAACGGCGGTTTCGCGCCATTGGCTGGAGCGTTGCAACGCTGACAAGTACCTTCGCCTCGTCACGCAAAGCCGCATTGAAATGCTTGCACCTTTGGCGGGCGGAGGCAGTGGTCAGGCGCATGCGGCCTGGTGGGATGCTGATGTGTGATCATTTGAGAAACGTCAGGGGGGGCTCTGCTCCCCCCAGCAGTGCGGCCGAGGACCCACGCCCCCTGCCATGTGCCTGACGGAGCCCAGCCGCTGGGTGGGGAGGGAATGGAGGGGCGCGGGTTGGTGTGGCAGGTGCACATCCGCAGATACTTGCTGAAGAGGTGCGGCTGCGTCTTGCCTCCTACTCCCCCCAAATGCATTGTCCCAGTGGCTGCCACCAGCATGCCATGTGACGCACGCACGCCATGCGACACCCGATTGCCTCCGCCCTCCACTAGGCAATGCGGTTCACTGCTGGAAGCACTCGTGGGAGGCAGCTGCAGCGCAAGGGGCCCGTGTGGGAGGGGGGCGGCATCGGAGGGCGCGGCTGCACGACGAGGGAAGCTGCTGGGAGGCCAGTGCGGGAAAGAGCAGGGGTCGGAGGGGGGCGCACGGGAAACACCCCCTGTGCGTGAGGCAGCAGGGGCTCGCAAGGGTCACGTGGCTGCTGGTGGGTGCGGAGGGGGGCGGGGACGCATGGCAGGAGCGCGATCGAGCTGTTCCTGGCAGACCACACGAACCACTTTGTGAACTTCGAGTCGAAGGAGGCCCGCCAGAAGATGGTCAAGGCCGTCATGGAGCAGCGCCCTCTGAACCTGGATCGATTCTTCTACCACTCCCCGAAGCCCTCCGAGCTGCTCCGCAAGTCGGGCCTCACGCTGCGTTGGCAGCGCCGCGAGATCTCCAATTTCGAGTACCTCATGCACCTCAACACCCTGGCCGGCCGCACCTACAACGACATCACCCAGGCGAAGCCCCCCTCTGAGCCTCCTCCGCACTGACGGCTCGGGGCTGCTGAGAGCCAAAGCCTGTGCCGCGCAGAGGACGGCCTCCCCCCCCCGCAGCCGTGCACCCTTGGCCGCCTCGCGCCTGCACGCCTAAGCCGAGCACGGCGTCGCAGTGACGTGCCTGCGGTGTGACTCGCCTTCCTTGGCCAGGCCGCAGGTGATGGAGGGACGTGCGCGATGTGGGGGCAATCGAGCAAGGGTACACGGTGGGGAAGGGCCACGCTTGTTTGTCGAACCTCGGGCGCCGGGGCGCAGCCTTGTGTGCATCGGCGCACAGAGCACCGGGCGGGCGAGTTCCGCACAGGCTGAGGGAATGTGGGGCGGAGGGCTTGTGGGGGTTGCCGCAGTACCCCGTGTTCCCGTGGGTGATTGCGGACTACACCTCGGCCACCCTTGACTGGGACGACCCAAACACATTCCGCGATCTGACCAAGCCCATCGGGGCTCTAAACCCGGAGCGCCTACAAAAGGTGCCCACGACCCCTCCCACTTCCCTTCGCCCCGGAGTGACTACAAAAGGCTCCCCCAAGCGCTTGCAAGGTGGGCGAATATCCGCCGTTGATGCCCTCAAGCAAGCAGACCGTGATGACCACTCCAGTCTCGCAGATCAGCGGTCAGTCCATCCGTGGTTTCTTGAATCTGACGGATGCAGCGTGCCTGTGTAGGACAGGTTCGGATGCGGAGTCGAGGAGATGTGGTCTCAAGCTTCGTAGATTGCACAGTCTATGACATTCACATATGTCCTCTCCCAGTTCTACGCATCCCATTCCCCCGTCCACTTCCCACAGCATGAAGCACCCAACCAGCCTTGCCATAGTCGCACGCTTGCTGCGCACCTGCCTGCGTGCGGCGGAGAGCTCCCTGGCCGATCCTCGGGCCGGGCGCCCTCGGACCTCATGTACACCCTGGGCTCCGGCCGCACTGGTGTAACCGCCGCGGGCACGCTCCCTCTGGCGGGGGGCCGAGGCGCGCAGAGGTATGCCACGGCAGCAGTGACGGCGGTGCACGCTGCAGCGATGATAGCATCCATCGGGGTCAGCACTGCCACGGCCGGCCGAGGTGCAGACGATGGTGCGTTGGCGGGGAGGGCAGTTTTTGGAGCGCTACGACGCCTTCGACGACCCGGTGATCCCGAAGTTCCACTACGGGTCGCACTACTCCTCCGCGGGGACCGTCCTGTACTACCTGGTGCGGCTGGAGCCGTACACCACGCTGGCCATCGCGCTGCAGGGGGGCAAGTTCGACCACCCGGACCGCATGTTCCACGACGTCGCCACCTCCTGGAAGGGGTGCCTCAGCGACATGTCGGACGTCAAGGTCTGCGCCTCCTTCCATCAACCCCTCTCCCCCGGCCATACCCCCTATCCCCCCCCGCCTCCCACGCTCTCCCATGCTTCCAAAGTGCGAGCGAGGCAGCCCCGAGCCTCCGCATCCGCGGACGCCTCCGCGCAGCGGAGCAGGCTCTATTCGAAGGGCTCCCCGAGGCGGCGCAAGGGATTCGTGCAGCTGACGCCTTCTGGGAGTGGTGGCCCGTGATCAGGAGGTGGTACCAGAGTTTTTTTATTTACCCGAGATGTTCATGAACAGTTCCAAGTTCGACTTTGGGTGCAAGCAAACAGTGCGTGGCGAAGCGCAAGCTCTCCCCCAATACACCCCGTCTATCTCCCGCCTCCCCCTTTCCCCCTTCGTACACCGTGCCCCCCTCATGTCGGAGCTCATTCGCAGCGCGCACTCTCCGGGGCCTGGAGGGTCAAGTCTTCGGCGGGTTGCGGGTTCATGGGTGCGGCGCGCCGCGGGAGCCTCGGGTGACTGTGGGGATCGGAGGCACTTTGCCGCCCGGACCTGCTGCTGCCCCTTCTTCAGGTTCGGCGCCACGGGCGTGCAGCGCCTTCCGCCTCTCCCCTCAGAGCAGGAAACCCGCCAGCGCAAGGGCGCAGGTTGCAACAGCACAGAGGTTCCCGAACTTGGAAGAGGGCGAGGGCGAGGGGCGAGTGAGCAGGGGGAGCGTATGAACGACGTGGTGCTGCCGCCGTGGGCGACGGACGCTTTCGACTTTGTGCAAAAGCAGCGCGCGGCGCTGGAAGGCGAGTACGTGTCGATGCACCTCCATCACTGGATCGACCTGGTCTTTGGCTACAAGCAGCGCGGCCAGGAGTCCGTTGACGCAGCTAATCGGTTTTACTACCTCACCTACGAGGTGCGACCTTGCCAGCGGTTCGGGCGGACTTGAGAGGGGTCGCCCTCCGAGCTTTGAGGGATGATGCGCGGAGGGTGAGATTGAGCTCGGGCAAGTAGAGACGCGAGGGTGGTGAGGCTCGGAGTATTGCGGGCTCGAGGAACCCTGCGGACGAAGCTCGCTTTCTTCTGAGCTCAGAGCTGCCAATCTGTGCCATCCGCAGCGTGTCCCCGAGCGGGCCGCCGCGGAGGTGCCTCGAGAGGGGGAGCGCGCCGCGGCTTTCACCACAGATTTTAGAGGCACCGAATTCGTATCAGCATAACGCGCCTCGGAGGCGTGTCGCTGTGAAAACGACGTGGGCGAGGCGGGAGCTGGGGGAGGAGCGCAGGGCATGGTGGACATTGACAGCATCGAGGACCCTCACCTTCTCAAGGCGACCCAAGATCAAATCGCCTTCTTCGGCCAGACTCCCTCCCAGCTTCTCACCGCCGCGCACCCCCAACGCTGCGCCCGTGAGGAGGCCCTCCAACCGCTGTTCCGCTCCCCTAAGGTTCCTCCTCGCCCCTCCCTAACGCTCCCACATCTTTCCACACCCTTTCCAGCTCCCCGCATCCCACGTCCCTGCACTATCACCCGTACTTTTGTGCACCCCGAGCCATTTCCTTTGTCTCAGGGCCCGCCCCCAATGACCTGACCCCTTCGCCGCTACATCTAGCCCCCAATCACTGCAGTGAACCTCCTCACCCCCTAAGGCCCTCTACTCTTGCAGGTCCCATGGTCCCCCACGCGGCTTCAGCTCATGATCTGTTGGGCAATTGCTCAGATGGTACCCTCTACCATTGCCTTCAGGAGGCGGGCGGGCTTCGGTGCGGGTTTCGGCAACAGGACTCGCTAAGATGGTACCCTTTACCATCGCCCGGCGTTCTGGGACCTCCGCCCATTAATCTGACGATCACAGCGGAAGGAATGGTGGCCATTGGAAAGGGTATCCAGGGTCCGTGACCCCCATCATATTCCACCCCCCCCACCCACACCACCTCCAAACCCCGGCATCCCCCAACAGGCTCGACTAAAGCATGCGGATGCTTTGTTGTTTGTGCGGGTAGAACGCGATCAACCCAAGAGCCCCCTGCCGTTGGTGCGCGCACACCGCGTGCTGCCAGGCACCTTTGGGGGGGAGGGGATGCCATCAGTGGACCTTCATGAAACTGCGTCTCTCGAAGTGTTTGCTGGGGATCACCTCGATGGTCGCATGTGTGTGTATGCTTATCCTTGCGACTCCTTTGGCACCCCGTAGCCACAGGAGACTGCACTATGTACCCACGCCGGGGATCAAAGGATTCAGCACACACTTCGGATACTCATCCGGATTCTCCGGAGCTCACTAGTGAAGAATGGGACCCCCTAAGCCTCGCTGAGCCACCCGAGCCCCTCTGCATCTGCACCGCCAGCGCACTGCCGCCTTGTGCCTGAAGCCGGTTCATCCCTGCCCCCCGAGCTGCGCGAGCCATATCTCCACCACCAAGCCCCCGCGCAAGACCACCCCTCTGCTCCCTGAGCCTCACTGGGCCACCTGAGCCCCTCTGCGGCTGTCCTGCTGGCGCACTGCTGCTGTGTCTCTGGAGCCAGCTCGCCTCCGCCAATCAAGCCACCCCTCCACCACCAAGCCCACATCCCACATCACCCCGCTGCCCCCTACAGCCTGATCTCAAGAGAGCTTGCCCACGCACGCCACGGCCAGAATGCCCAAGCACTGTCCCAAGGGGCTGAGAATGATAAACTGGGTTTGTGTGTGTGTGTGTGTGTGTGGATTCCCCTGTTTTCCCTTGATTTTTGTGGGGAGCACTTAGGTGCCCGCGTGTTTCTAGTTTTTATCATGGGGTGTCCATACCGTGTGGTGTGACTGCATTCATGGCATAACCATGGACCAACGGGTCCCATCCATCGACCGTGAGCCACTGGGGTGCATGCCAGCAGGGTCCGCTTACTCCGTAACCCTGGGACCAACAATTGTTGGGCGATGATCGGTCACATTGCATCATCTTTCCATGCTGCTTTGCATCTGGGTTGGGAATATGCATGCACCCTCACTGGGGATCAAAGGATTGAGCACGCACTTCGGGATACTTATCCGGATTCTCTGGAGCTCACTAGTGAAGAATGGGACCCCCCAAGCCTCACTGGGCCACCTGAGCCCCTCTGCAACTGCCCTGCCGGCGCACTGCTGTTGTGTCTCTGAAGCCGGCTCACCTCTGTCCCTCGAGCCACTCGAGCCATCTCTTCACCACCAATCAAGCCCACGCTCAGGACCACCCCGCTGCCCCCTACCTGCCCTAGAGCCTGGTCTCAAGAGAGCTTGCCCACCCACGCCACGGCCGGAATCCCCAAGGGCTGACCCAAGGGGCTGAGAATGATAAACTGGATTGCCCCCATCTGAGCTTGCGCCCCCCGCCTGATCTGCGCCTGCAACCCTCTACCCCCAGCGCCAACTCTATGGGACTGGATGCCTTGTGAGGAAGCTGCGGGCAGGCAATGCGCTCCACACTTGCGCTACAATTGTGTGTGTGTGTGCGAACTCCTGCAGAGCGAGGAGGGGTGACCCAGGACCAGGCAGAGGGCTTTAATCATGGCATCACGTTCGCAGCATGCCCAGTGCCCAGGTCATGGCATGCGGGAAGTTGCCCCGAAGGCGCATTCAGGCTGCATCTAGTGGGCGGTCTGTATGTGTATATTCACGCGTGCCAAGGAGCCCCCATAGGTGGGAGGGATAGGATCACACGCTGCGAAAGGCTTTGCCTGGAAGAGGGCGATGTACAGGAATTAGAGGGAGTGTGAAGAGCTCACGATGCAGACCAAGGGGGCTGGGTGTGCCTGATTGCAGGGCCGTCACTGATGGGGGGCTTCCCCGTGGTGTCGCACAAGTGGCAGCCGAATCACGCGGACGGCCGGGGGATACCTTTCACCTTCAGCCCGGACCGCCTGGCGCAGATGCCCACCACCACCGCCATCTGGACCGCCCTACGCCGCTCCTTGCCGCGCTCATCCAATGACCCCCTTGGGCCCGAGGAGGAAGACATCCCCCCTGCCCTCCCGCGCCTCTGCGCTGTGCTGACCGGCCAGCGCTCCACCGCCCAGGCGCGCTCCGCCTCCCATCAGCAATCCAGCTGGGAGTGGTAGGCATCACCGTCAACCCGGCACGGCGAGGCTGGGCAGGGCGACACCTCGAGGCATCACACTTGGGATGGCAAACGCCCCCCCCCCTGCTTGCTACAGATCGCAACCTTCTTCCCCTTGACCCATCTGACAGGGGCCGGCTGACGGTGACCTTGGCCTGCTGGCGGTGACCTTGGCCGGCCGGCGGTGACCTTGGCCGGCCGGCGGTGACCTTGGCCGGCTGACGCTGATCAGCTGCATACGCGGAGGGCCCGAGGCAATGCGCACAGGCTGAGGCGCGGGCTAGTGGGGAGATATGCAGGTGCGGCAGCTGCTGGTGGTGACGCCAGATGGGCGTATCGCAATTCTCGGGGGGCAAGCTGGGTGCTCCCTGCAGGTAGGGTTCTGGCCTTCTACCCGACCGGTTGGGCGCCAGCCGCGCCACCTCTCCTCCGCGAGGGGCCCGAGCTCTCGCCGCAGAGGAGAGGACTTCCCGCGTCTCTCGCCTGCTCGCCGCGCTGAGAGCGCCCTCTGACGTGGTCGCTCGCATCGGGCCGATGCGAGCCGATGCGAGGGCGGATTCGCAGAGTCCACTAACATCTCTTACCTCGTCCGCCCCCGTGGCACCCGCCCTGCTGCCCCGTCCCGCAGGTATACTCGCTGGAGAGTGGGAAGGCGCTCGAGGGGGTGACGGGGCACAGCGAGGCAGTGACGTGCGTGGCGCTGGACAAGGAGGGCAGCATGCTGGTCTCTGGGGGGGGCGACGCCACCATCACGGTCTGGGCAGTGTCCTCTCCGGGAGCCTCAGGGCGTGGGGCGGCGTCCCCCGGAAGCAGGGAAGCCCCTGGAGGGGGGGCAGGGCCTGGCGCAAGCGGGCAGAGCTACATCACAACCGCTGTGAAGCAGGTGAGCCTGCCCGGCTTGGAGAGGCCCGGAACTTCGCGCAGGAATACCCGCGGAAGTGGGCGCGGAGGCTAGGGGCAGTACGGGTAATGGAGGCTGATGGAGGGAGGGGCGGCGAGAGGGCGAGGCGGGCAGGTGGCGGCAGATCAGCTGAGCGGCCCACGCCCGGGAGGGGTTGGGGAGGAGGCGCGGGGAAGGGGCTGGGGCGTGGGGGGGCGGACGAGGGAGCGGCGCGACTCGGGGACACACTTTAGTGGCAAGCACCTGCAGGGGCCCCTGCACGTGCTGCGCGGCCACCGCGGAGCAATATCTGCAGTGAGCGTCTCGTCTGACCTCGACATGGTGGCCTCCTGCTCCCAAGGTGCCTCTCGCTGCTCCATCCAACGTGTCACCGACGCTCCCCCCCCACCTTGTGCCTTCCTCTTGGTGCGTCGGACACTCGAGTCATCACCATCTTCGCTATGTCATCATCTCCGCCATGTCATCTCCGCCATGTCATGTCATATACTTGTTCCTACCCTCTCCCCTCTCTTCATGCCAACCCGGTGCCCTTGTGCGAAACATTATCGCCGCCTGGTACAGTGGGTTCAGGGATGGGGATGGGAATGGGCCTTCGCACAGGGGAAGGCCTGCTGCTCCACTCTCTGGTTAAAGGCCGGCTCATCCGGCGCATCGCCGGTGTGGATGGTACCCTCCTGACGATCACCGCTCAGGTGCGGCAGCCACAAGGCGGCCTTTCAGCACCGAGCCTCTGTTGCCGTGCCCGGGGAAGCAAACTTCGAAGCACTCCACAGGCATGCGGCTGGAGGCCGGCGCGTCCAACCGCAGAAGAAGCTCACCGCCTCGAGGCAAAGCGCCATTGCGAGATGCTGCTCGAAAGGGCGCATGGCGACGAACAGGATATGAGCACGAGCTGCCCTGAGCGGCACGGGTGGGGAGCTGGGCCAAGGCTCGTCCGGGTGTGGGCCTGGGTAGCGTGGGCGAGGGGCCAGGCTGAGGCACATCCGGGTGCGGGCCTGGTTGGCACGGATGGCGTGTAAGTCATGCGTGGCGAGGACCGAGGGGAGGTGGGGACATTCTGCGTTTGGTTGGTTGACCGCTGTTGCACCAGCCATCACGTATCACTTCATCCTCTCCTGCGCATTGCATCCAGCTGCAGCCCGGCATAAGCTCTGCCCAGGCAGCAATGCCCGAGACTGCCTCCGTGGCGCTGGCCTGCCCATCAGTGACCCTACAAGAGCGGGCGGTGCTTCCGGCCGGAGAGATCTCTGATGATTTTGTGACGGTCGTGCTCTCAAGACCGACATTGGGACGGGGCTGCGGTTGGGTTATGGTACGCGATGTGTGCAGGGCCACACGATGAGCTGGAACGCGGCATCACGGGTGCTGCGGTGCGTGTCGGTGAACGGGCGGCTGGTCTCGGCCTATGCGGTGCCCCCGGAGGACGGCGTGGTGACTGGCATGGTCGTCGACTCGGAGGGATCGAACCTCGTGCTTGGCACCAGTATCGAGGGCACAGGCAATTTGCGGGGGGGCACCCTCACAGTATACCGCCTGCACGCCCTCGCCCCGATCCATCGCCTGCCCCTTCCGGACGCGGCTGGCGTGGCGGCCCTTGCCCTCACCCATGGTGACTTCCGCCTTCCCATGAGCCCAGGCCGCCTCCCTGCACTGTCTCAGATTACAGCGACGTGCTGTTAGCTTGGCAGCTGAGGCATTGCTGCGCTTGTCTGGAGTGCATCCAATGGCCTCGCTCAGGAGAGCCCATCTTGTCCGATTACGCCTGGAACTGTGTTTGGCATGCTGCTCGGATGGCTGCACTGCTGTGTGTGCGTTGTCCAATTGAGTCGTGCGGTGTGCTGCGCAGATAATACCAACATGCTGGTCGCCACCACCACCGGGCAACTACTGGTGTACACTGACCCTGCAGTGAGCGTGAAGCTCATGGACAAGATGCTGCGCATCGGATGGGCTGAGGGCGGCCTGGCGTCCCTTGTTTGACCCCAGTTAGCTGAAAACAGGACAACTTTGGGATTTGGGGGAGATTCTTGGAACATACCCAGGCTCCATTATCAGGCATCAGACTCAGCCAAGGTGGTAGCAATGGCCGTCCACTGCTTAGCTGGCAACGGGAGGAGTCGGAAGCTGCATTTGGTGAAGAGATCCCAAGACATGAGCTGGGAGTTCAGACGGGATTGCTGTCGATGCCATAGAATAGTACTGGGGAAGACGTAGAATAGTGGAGTGCGCGCGCGCGTGTGTGTATGGTGCCTATGCTACGGGACTGTCTTGGACTTCCGCGTGGAGGCTGGAATGTGTGCGGGCGTGGGTGTGGCTTTTGTGGGCGTGGTCGGGCTGACCTCTGTTGGCGTGCCTCGCACTATCCCATGTATGGCCATGTAGGTTTGTAGTATTTTTGTTGCTCTCGCATGTGTAGCAGCCTTTGGGGTAATGGGTTACTGGACTATAGCTTCATTCTATCGATGTGCCTCACACGACTCACTCTGGTGCACTGGCACCCTGTGGGATAAGTGCGCAAAGAATAACCTGAGGTGATTTGGCTGCTAGCATGCCGAGGGAGAGGTTCGCGCCATAAGGAAGACCATCCATAGATTAGAAGAATGCTCGCATTCGGTTGCAGAAATTTGCTCAATGCAGTATATCCGTGAAAGGTCACACTTGCTGAACTTGTATAAAAGACAATCTGGGAAGTATAGTTGGACGGTATGGCCGCGTGATTTTCTTCCTTTTGCTGTAAGTTATTAGTGTATATGATCGCTTGATGTAACATTGAAAACATAAGTTGCATTGGACAGCTGCTGGGCATTACCGTATATTGCATAGTCAAACCAAATGTGTCCTGAAGCAAATTGTCCAGCAGGATATACCAGGAACCATCATCAATCACGGCCTGGAATGCACTCATATGTCCCCTTGAAAGTCCGAGTGGAAATGGTAAACCCATATCGACGGCCACAGAGTCAATGAAATATAGCCTCTGATTACCCTGTCATTAGGAAGTAAGTGTGCCTTTCAGGGATTATGGCGCCTACCGACGATCCTGCTGTGTATTCTACGATGGAATACATCGAGAGATTATAGATGCATTCAGTGCAAAAAAAATGTGCTGCTAAAGCCGTGCGCAAGTACCCTATTCGAATTATAAGCTATGTATGCGCATTATGTCGCGTATGTAAATTACTATATTTTGGGATGTCCAGCATTGAGAAAATAAGGTTTGCATATCGATGTTTTGAGTTCCCATTCGTAGCATGGAATAAGTAGGTATACTCATTACACTAATTACATAAAAAAAGAAAAAACCACGCCCTTCGGGCGTATGCGTAAATTAATTTCCCCGGCCCTACTCTGGGCCGGAACTAATTACATATGTGATACACCATACAAATGCTCCAAACACACCAACCGTAAATATATAATTATCTGAATCCATATAACTGTGCGTCAACAACAAACAACCCGCACATATTTTATATCAAACAATCGACTTCAGATCACACAGCAGTCTCTCAAAGTCGCATCCATCTGCTGCGAGGGCGGGCATGCGGCAAAAATATAAACACGTATCACTCCGCATTTTATTATGCCATCCACCTTTTCCCAACATTATGCCATCGTGGTCAGCGCCAAGCATAGGTGCGGCGACATGCCGTCCAATAAGTAGCGCATGCATTTCTATCAATTATGTCGTGCGCATGTTTTAATTTCTATATTTGTACCGCCCGGTGATTGTGTACTACTTACTAAATACCGGTCAACGACTAAACCAACGACTTGAACGTTTTGGGATCAGGTGATGTTTACTCTCACAAGTCAGAGCCTCCGGAAGCAAAGATTTTCCCCGATTGTCTGTGCTAGCCCGGAGGTTACGAGCTGCTCTTCATTACTATCCGTCGAGAATCGCGCGATCGGCCACGAAGCGGCCGAAACTGGTAATCTGTGGCTTATGAGATGAGGTGATGTTTAATGAAAACAAGCAGGCTCCTGACTCGATATTCCCTGCAATGATTGACCCGATCAAAATGCAACAGAAAGTTCAAATGAGGTAATCTCTTTGTCAGAACCTGAACTTTGGTCAGTTACTTGGTTGACAATGATTTAGGTTAAAAGCACTAGACACGGTGGACTGAATGCCAACCTGCAAATCCAGACGCATCCACACGCCGCAGACCAATGCTCCTTACCGTTATGTGTGAAGTCTAGCATGTTAAGGCACACCACTTTGCTTCCGTCCACCGAGTGCAAGCAGCAAAATGCAGTCAATTTTATGTTCGGACATGTATAAGGCAAACGAGTAACAAAACTGATGTCTGAGACCTTCACCAGACATTCAAACCCCAGCATTACAATAATGATGACTGCAGTCCAATTCATCCCCGTAAGTAGCCTTACACACAGTGTCCATGTGCAACGCTGCATGCTTAACTGACCACGCGAAAATAGTTGTTACCTTTCCCACAGGGTGCCGCTTATTCCACAGGGAACTGCCCCAACCATAATATCGGTGAGCACCTTTCTGAATAGCTACAATTCCTCCCCGATTAGTAAGGCACAAATGCTGGACAAGATGATAACTTATGCATGTCCAAAATGTACAGATCCCTAAAGATCGTTATCACAACTAGCAGATAATCCTGGTAAAAGTTCCTGAACAAATCGAAGCTGGCATGGCAAGTGCTCTTGAGTGAGCTGTACCAAACATGCACACTGGTCGCAGAACCGCGCAGATGAAGAAGTGGAACTGTCACCAGAGACCATTTTTCTTATTTTTCCACAACCACAGGAAAACTCCATCTGAACTGAAACTCATTCTTAGTTTCATTCTTGTCTAGTCTTCGTTGCCCCTTGCAGTTCTTTCTTTCCCGCAGATTGCACGAAGCAGAAGCGCTATAAATTTGAGTTGGGAGTTCACCGTACCTCCACAAAAGAAAGTAAGAGCTGTGCTGATATCCGTTACTTTGTGTGGCGACCGCGGCGCGCAAACCAGCCTATGTCACCGAGAAATGATCCGAGGACCTAGCTGACACCGATGTCCACAACAAAATTGACTGATACAATAAGCATCGTGTTCAGTACGAAATCTGTGTCTTATGCCTTCGCTTTCAAAACGTAAAAGCTTCGCACAGTCAAACCTTGTTGATAATGTCCGATTCACAACAACATGCTATGGCTTCCCTCGTTTCATCCGAGTGCCAGCACAAGGCTCATTTAAGTAACTCCCACTACTTAAAAGACTGCTTTCTCAAGTCTCAAGGAAAGCGGAAAACTCTTCTCGGTACAGTTACAACTGCTGCTGCCAAGCATGCAACAACCACAGCTATTGCCATACCACGAGCCTGAGGACAAGAAACACCGCACCTCCCGCACGATTAGTTCACATCTCTAGTTCTGACTGACGTTCTGGGGATAGGAAACGCTAAGTCAACATATAACGTTTACCATCTCCAAGTTGAGAAGAAAATATGCGCACCCTAGGAGTAGTCGGCCAAAGCTGCTCGGCCCAAGCCGTACGTGGTTGTGAGGGAACAACTCCAGGGGGTGGCAAAGTCGCTGCGATTTCAACCCCAAACCATCCTGAATTCAGAACCGCCGCAGATGGTGTGCTACCAGTTCCTGCGCTTCTCGGTTAGAAGTTGCGTCAGAAAAGCCCAACGAAGGCAAGATGATCAAAGTACCAAAGGACCAGTTGAGCCACTGCACTGAACGTGCCTCAGATGTCGTTAAGGTTTACAGAGGGTGCAACATTGTAGCGAGAGGGGTGGCAGTGAGCTCACGAGTCGTATCTTGGTTTGTTCTCTCGGGGATCGCCTTCAGTTCTGAAACTTCCACATACTGCGAAGAGATACGCGACCGTGCGGTGAGCAGTTCCTCGGGGAGAGCCCGGTATGTTGGGGAAGCAAACGAAGACGAAGTGATGCAAGAATCTCAGTGACAGCAAGGTAGATCAAATAAACAGCTTCACTGTACGGCAAGACCTAGGTGAGAATAAGGGAGGAGCAGGAAAATAAGATGTTTCTATCGGTATTACCTTTAGTGCTGCAAGAAATGTGCTTAAGTCGATATCCTCCTTGAAGGCAATTTCCAAGTTACCCCAAACAGCAACCATAGCCCTCTGGCGCGGAAGACCGATTTAAGTGAGGGTCAGCAGCAGGTGACGTTCAACTATATTCAAAATTGTAGAGGACCGGAAGAAAAATGCAACACCATCAGCAGCAGCAGGTCTCGCTTGTGATCAAAGGTGAGAAGCGCATACCCTATTACACGTGAGCTGTTTGTCCATACCACGCGTGGAATAAATGAAGTCAGTTCCGCGTGAAACCTTGAGTCGATCTGCCACAGAGGTGCAAAACCCATGAGAAAATGGAGTTCTTTCGCAAGCAAGTGTTCACTGCAACACCTCCATGTTCAAGGCTGCACGCTGGCACACAAGCTTTTCTATGCAATTTTGGGGGAAGAAAAGCAGCAAGAGATCATTTCTAAAGGGGTGAAATAGTTTGAAGGATTCTAAGGCGGCGTTACATGAAGTATAGTGAGGGCATTGCCGCTTGAACTTGGGGCTTGGAGGCTCGTATCTGTTGTATCGTAGCAAAACGAGTCAGCAATCCAACGTCGGAAATAACTGGTGAAGCTTAACTACTGTCGATAAATATGGCAGGGCTCCATTCTGAATCTATAGAAACAAAGGCTTGCAAGTCCTCTTCACCTAGGAAAAGGTACAAGTGGGATCTCTAAACGGAACACTGGAACAATCCGGAATCCTAAGTAAAGACTATGCACAACACACACACACATACACACACATCCCCGGCGTGGGTACATAGTGCAGTCTCCTGTGGCTTCGGGGTGCCAAAGGATTCGCAAGGATAAGCATACACACACACACACTCTCTCTCTTCTTCACTAGTGAGCTCCGGAGAATCCGGATGAGTGTCCCGAGAAGTGTGCTGAATCCTTTGATCCCCGGCGTGGGTACATAGTGCAGTCTCCTGTGGCTTCGGGGTGTCAAAGGATTCGCAAGGATAAGCATACACACACACACGCACTTAAAGAAGGTTTGCGTTCGTGCAGACGCACAGCGAAGCGCCGTGGGCAACAAGCAACACTTCAAGATGCGACGTATGGCACACACTCGGTCAAAAGAACCTCACCTTAGCGATAACGTTAGGTCCCTCTCAACCAGCTTGTCATCACTGAGATCCGCGAGTGCTTTAGAGACATCCCATGACAAAGGTACCTCTACCACACACCTGGCACAAACAGGAATTGTTCAATTTTTTCCGAAAGACTGGCTTTAATCTTCACCGGGAGCGTTATGGGACTGCGTTCGCAGCTTGGAACGCCTGAAATATCAACAGCTCGAACTGTAAGAGACCTCAACAAATCATGCAGCAGAAAATATGAAGACGATATTCTCGACCTTGGGTCCACACCCCCACTTGGACTTCCAAGGGCGCGCCTGGGTGAGCTCCCGAATTTAAAGCTTGGCGCGTGCGTGCACTGCTATATATGTTTCACAGTCCTACGAGAGGCGATATTTATAACCCTGTTTAGGGCTCACCCGAAATATTCGAAAGAGGGACGGTGATTCCCCCCTACACGTAATGTCTTCTCGACCTTGAATAGTCGCCTCACACCTGGAGATATCAGAAGGAAAGTATCAAGATGCCATGAAATAGTTCCAGACTCGTATCCTTTGAACCACCTTGCCCGCAATAAATCCCCACGAAACTCTCTAGAGCGAAGATTCCACACAAAACCCTGCCCAAACAACGTGCCAAGCTTTGTAGAATAAGGCCACAATAGTCTGACGTTGCCCGCATGGCCTACATTCTACCAAGCTACAATTTTTTTCAACGAAACGAAGGAACGGACACGGTGGCAAATACTGCCACAAAAGCTTTATTCAGGGGAATAATTTAGAAACTGGCGTTTTCACTAGTTACGATCAGAACTCATACGCCGGAGTAGGCACCCACTTGTGCGTCCACCTCTTCTCATAACGCACACCGGCAGTGCCCCTTGGCAGTAAGTTTCGCAACACTCGTCTCATGTGTATTGGCAGTAAGTTGCGCAACACTCGTCTCATGTGTAACACACTGCCACTGTGTGTAAAAGAAAATGCGCCCTAGATCACGCTTTCTGTTCAGCTTTCTGTTTTACAGGAAAACAGTCAATCACTCCAAGGGCTTCCCATCTGACTTGAGGGCGACGACGACTAGGTAAACACGTTAGCAAATCAAGCGTGTGAAAGGTTTATCACGGCCCTAACCTTCTGTTGTAAAGATGCGCGGAACAGCACAAACATCCCATTCATCATTTTCTGAGGAAGATTCCCCATCGTCGTCTGATACCACTAAGTCCTCATCGCCCTACAAGGGGGCAATACGGCAACCGCAGGGGTTAGAGCAGTGGAAACGAAACACAGTACCGTCTATGCACAAGTAATTGTTTGATTTGCGCACATATCGTGGCAACTGTGCGTCCACTGATCTTAAGACGTACTTTGGGAGGCACTTCAAGACCAGCATGTTCAAACAACGGTGAAGAAATCATTGTGCCAACTTGATCGGTCCGCAGGCAAACACAAAACTTGGTCGACGGGTACCACGAAACCGGCGTAAGGAACATATTCCTTCGTGGAACGAAGACAGAGAGGGTAAGGTACCAGTAGGGCCCAATTTCAAGGAAGGTACGGACGCATGCACACAACACGTGCATAGAATTTCCACACGTAAAAAATAATACAACACGAAGGATGGTGTCTTGGTGGTAGGGTCAATACCCAATCGCTGTCGACGTTCTGCGGGTGTAACAAACTGTTGCTGCTGTGCTGACTTGATTCAGCCTCGCTCTCTGCTGTTCTTATCGCCATCTGCCCAATTAAGCTTACTGAGGCAGAGATTTGGCTTATCGAACCCAGTTTTACACTTCGTTCAAAGCATCCAGTTGAAAACAAGAGGATGAGGTCAGTCGAGTGTTCACAAGACACAACCTACATTATTAAAAAGGTAATTTTACAGCAGTGTCACGAGGATGGGTCGTACAGTAGCGACTAGCGAATAGGATCCATCGCATGTTCACTTGTTCGGGTGGCTGACATTCTCTTCTGTTCAACTTCATCTTTGGACGGCGATCCTTTCAAGATCGAATTCAATCGAATGCTCCCGACCTTCCCGTTCCCAGCGGCATCCTTGGAAGGTTGGAACTTCGTGTCACGCAAGTTCTTCATCGTGGGATGAGCATGCGATCGGCGATGGTGTGCCGCTGCGCTGCGCTGCGCTGTGCCCTGACGTGAGGCACGTGACCGATGAGCGATGACCCCGGAGCCCCGCCCGCGCCCCGCGCCCCAGACCGCGACCGTCGCGTGACGGGCGTGAGCCCGGTGAGCGTGAGCGTGACCCCTGACCCCTGAAAATTTACCCCGGGGACCCCAAATTGGACCCCGGCTACCGAACGGTCATTAACAGTCCCGCGTCCCGCGAATCGCAAAACAACAGGCAAACGTCCAAAGATTCAACCTGAACTAGCACCTAGAGATTGCCAGGACAATCACTTCTACCCCAAGCGTGACCCCTGACGATGACGCTGACGTGATCACCGAGACGGTCGCGACACGTTGAGACAAACGGTGCATACAGACGGTCATAGAGATACTGTCACGGTTCTATACGAACTTGATATGTGGCGCGGCTGCTATTAAACTGTAGCAAGCACGCGCAAGTATATGGTGGGGTATGAGTGCAGCAAAATGGTAGACCAGAAGTGCTTGCTTGAGCCCAATGCTCCTCATATACTTCCAGTGCCCTCACGCGTCGCACGCGTTACCACCATCGGGTTGTGAACCCGAGGGCACTGGGTGAACTACCCGCATCGGCTGGTCGATATAGCCTTTGATGCTCGCATGTTGTTCATTTCATGCTTGAAGCGAAGACGCGTCTTCTCAGAACGACACTTCGGTTCTTCAAGACTTGTCTTGTCATGGGGAGACAGACCTTCGCCCCCCCATAAAATGGGGGTGACTGTCTCTTCCTGTGTCACCCCTCGCCGTGTAGTGTCACTTGCATCTTGCCTGCCGTCAGTTCCGTCCGATAATAAAACACCTAAGTTATTTTATTATCTTATCTTAGTCTCCGTATGTCTCTGCGAGTGCCCGACAGTTCTTGGAGTACAACCTGCGTATATATATATGAGATATATATTTCAGGTTCTCCATAAGGTTATGGTGCCCTTACACGCTTATTCTTACGTACCTCGTTGACTCGTTGACAAGATCGCTTCACGCCCTGTGATTCTACCCGACATCTATCCGACATCTTCCGACATCCCGACATCAGCGCCGGACCGCCTTACAAACAGCGCCGGCCGACACCACATTAAGCCGCCTCCCGACATCTATCCGACATCTTCCCCCGTTTTTGCCGCACACCCGGTGTGCTCCAATTTACAGCTGGACAAACGTTATTTTATCCCCGCAATGGCCTCTACCCGACGTGAGGGGCTTGGTTCGGCTCTGCGTGCTGCCCGCACGCGGCAACCCGCCACCCCGTCGCATTCGCCCTCAGAGTCGCAGGGTACCCCTGTTTCATCCCGTGGACGCCGTAGAATTGTGGGGACATCTTCATTACGTTCTATTCCGACATCTACGCCTTCAACACTCTGGCCAGCAGCACCTCTGCTGCCGGAAAATTGGCTTACCGCACGACGTTTTTGACCTCACCGCCGTGTTCCTCGTCGAAATCTACCCCAATTTGACTTTTTCATCGTTCGATTTGGTTATTTTTGGCGAAAGTTACGTTTTCGTTTGGGAACCCTAAGTGTTGGGCTCCAGATTTTCCAGCTTACAGCGGCCATGGCTTCGTGTCGTCAGCGTTCGCGCATTTCTGCAGTTGCCTCCGCGCTGCGGGTGATTCGACTACGAGAACTTACCCCTGGCTACGATCTGGTGGCGTCTGGTGGTGCTTATGCACCAGACACCAAAATCGAGTCCATCAACCACATCGTCGACATGAGCTTTGACCACTACGAGCTCACCCCGCGGCATCCTCCACTCTTCCCTCCACCCTGCGTGCCCCTTGGCCACTGCCTGGTGGTGTTTGGTGGTGTTGCAGCCCTCATCCCGCCGCTTTTCCTCTCTGCTTTCGTGCTTGTGTGCGGCAGAGTGGAGCCACACCGCATTTTCCACCTTCGCCCCCCCGGGGTGTCCACGTCCCCGCACTCGCTCTGTTGGTGCCACGCATCGTCGCACCGCATCGCGTGGGCGTTGGGTGACAACGTCTTGGCGGCGCTCGACTTCGTTCACCATCGAGAGCTACGCCGCCGTCCACCCTCGATTGTTGGGGCTAGATTCGCCGGCTGGCCTGTGGGAGTAGTCATCCCCACAGCACATGCATGGGCGTAAGCCCCTAGAGCACGCATCTAGAGGCCAACGCAATCTGAGCCACACTAGTTGGGTTGAAAAAGACCCCTTTGGGTCTCACAAGATGTATGTTTCCTTAGGGTTTCGCCTTTGTGCTTGCCGTAGGATCTTAGGCCTAGCCTGGCAAGTTGGCATCGTGGCACCTCACACCTTCGGGGTGAGGTGGTGTCATGGGGAGACAGACTTTCGCCCCCCCATAAAATGGGGGTGACTTTCTCTTCCTGTGTCACCCCTCGCCGTGTAGTGTCACTTGCATCTTGCCTGCCGTCAGTTCCGTCCGATAATAAAACACCTAAGTTATTTTATTATCTTATCTTAGTCTCCGTATGTCTCTGCGAGTGCCCGACAGTTCTTGGAGTACAACCTGCGTATATATATATGATATATATATTTCAGGTTCTCCATAATCTTGCTTCGCCATCTCGATGCCAATACCTGGCCTCTCGATGACAGATGTCACTCACTTTAAGTGGATGACAGACATTATGATTGTACATGGCATAGTCGACCGTACTGACAATACTCGACGTTGTATGTCATTATGACATATGACATGACATGACATGACATAGTATGACATGTATGCCATGTATGACACATGTGTCATCGGTCATATCCTTGACAGATCTCCCCTCTTAGAAGTGTTGTGACCTCACAATGTAGGGTGCATACCTTTGTATACAGTATGTCTTTGATGTCTTTGTTGTTGAGCTGGCCAGTCTTCTTACACCGATGAGGCGTCCCTCAAGGTGTTTTAGGATATCGGGGGGAACTGAGTCCACTTTAAACCCTCACCTTAGGCATATAGCCTTACAGTTCTTAGGATGTAGCCCCCCTTGATTTGCGTTTCGT
>LGRX02004572.1:0-27919 GCA_001247695.2 Cymbomonas tetramitiformis | reverse complement strand
GAGGCCTGCTGCCCCCACCCCCTGCAGTTGTGCACATGCCTATCATCCCCCGTGCGTACACAATGAAAGCCGTGCATGCTTTGCCTGTGCAGTGCCCTCGCAGGTGTGTGATGGCTGCCCTTGAATAGTTCCTAAAACGCGAGAACTCCGCAAGTTCGCGCGATATAGGAACCATCCGAGGCCAGCTGCCCACACCCCCTGCAGGTGTGCACATGCCTATCATTACACGTACACAATGAAAGCCGTGCATGCTTTGCCCGTGCAGTGCCCTCGCAGGTGTGTGATGGCTGCCCTTGAATAGATAGTTCCTAAAACGCGAGAACTCCGCAAGTTCGCGCGATATAGGAACCATACAGTACCGAGGCCAGCTGCCCCCACCCCCTGCAGTTGTGCACATGCCTATCATCCCCCGTGCGTACACAATGAAAGCCGTGCAGGCTTTGCCTGTGCAGTGCCCTCGCAGGTGTGTGGTGGCTGTCCTTGAATACTTCCTAAAACGCGAGAACTCCGCAAGTTCGCGCGATATAGGAACCATCCGAGGCCAGCCGCCCCACCCCCTGCAGTTGTGCACATGCCTATCATTACACGATCGTACACAATGAAAACCGTGCATGCTTTGCCCGTGCAGTGCCCTCGCAGGTGTGTGATGGCTGCCCTTGAATAGTTCCTAAAACGCGAGAACTCCGCAAGTTCGCGCGATATAGGAACCATCCGAGGCCAGCTGCCCCACCCCCTGCAGTTGTGCACATGCCTATCATTACACACACATTACAATGAAAGCCGTGCATGCTTTGCCCGTGCAGCGCCCTCGCAGGTGTGTGATGGCTGCCCTTGAATAGTTCCTAAAACGCGAGAACTCCGCAAGTTCGCGCGATATAGGAACCATCCGAGGCCAGCTGCCCCACCTCCTGCAGTTGTGCACATGCCTATCATTACACGATCGTACACAATGAAAGCCGTGCATGCTTTGCCCGTGCAGTGCCCTCGCAGGTGTGTGATGGCTGCCCTTGAATAGTTCCTAAAACGCGAGAACTCCGCAAGTTCGCGCGATATAGGAACCATACAATACCGAGGCCAGCTGCCCCACCCCCTGCAGTTGTGCACATGCCTATCATTACACACACAGCACAATGAAAGCCGTGCATGCTTTGCCCGTGCAGCGCCCTCGCAGGTGTGTGATGGCTGCCCTTGAATAGTTCCTAAAACGCGAGAACTCCGCAAGTTCGCGCGATATAGGAACCATCCGAGGCCAGCTGCCCCCACCCCCTGCAGTTGTGCACATGCCTATCATTACACGTACACAATGAAAGCCGTGCATGCTTTGCCCGTGCAGCGCCCTCGCAGGTGTGTGATGGCTGCCCTTGAATAGTTCCTAAAACGCGAGAACTCCGCAAGTTCGCGCGATATAGGAACCATACAGTACCGAGGCCAGCTGCCCCCACCCCCTGCAGTTGTGCACATGCCTATCATCCCCCGTGCGTAAACAATGAAAGCCGTGCAGGCTTTTTCCTGCAGTGCCCTCGCAGGTGTGTGGTGTATGCCCTTGAGTAGTTCCTAAAACGCGAGAACTCCGCAAGTTCGCGCGATATAGGAACCATCCGAGGCCAGCTGCCCCACCCCCTGCAGTTGTGCACATGCCTATCATTACACGATCGTACACAATGAAAGCCGTGCATGCTTTGCCCGTGCAGTGCCCTCGCAGGTGTGTGATGGCTGCCCTTGAATAGTTCCTAAAACGCGAGAACTCCGCAAGTTCGCGCGATATAGGAACCATCCGAGGCCAGCTGCCCCACCCCCTGCAGTTGTGCACATGCCTATCATTACACGTACACAATGAAAGCCGTGCATTCCTTGCCCGTGCAGCGCCCTCGCAGGTGTGTGATGGCTGCCCTTGAATAGTTCCTAAAACGCGAGAACTCCGCAAGTTCGCGCGATATAGGAACCATACAGTACCGAGGCCAGCTGCCCCCACCCCCTGCAGTTGTGCAAATGCCTATCATCCCCCGTGCGTAAACAATGAAAGCCGTGCATGCTTTGCCCGTGCAGTGCCCTCGCAGGTGTGTGGTGTATGCCCTTGAATAGTTCCTAAAACGCGAGAACTCCGCAAGTTCGCGCGATATAGGAACCATCCGAGGCCAGCTGCCCCACCCCCTGCAGTTGTGCACATGCCTATCATTACACACACATTACAATGAAAGCCGTGCATGCTTTGCCCGTGCAGCGCCCTCGCAGGTGTGTGATGGCTGCCCTTGAATAGTTCCTAAAACGCGAGAACTCCGCAAGTTCGCGCGATATAGGAACCATCCGAGGCCAGCTGCCCCACCTCCTGCAGTTGTGCACATGCCTATCATTACACGATCGTACACAATGAAAGCCGTGCATGCTTTGCCCGTGCAGTGCCCTCGCAGGTGTGTGATGGCTGCCCTTGAATAGTTCCTAAAACGCGAGAACTCCGCAAGTTCGCGCGATATAGGAACCATACAATACCGAGGCCAGCTGCCCCCACCCCCTGCAGTTGTGCACATGCCTATCATTACACACACAGCACAATGAAAGCCGTGCATGCTTTGCCCGTGCAGCGCCCTCGCAGGTGTGTGGTGACTGTATGCCCTTGAATAGTTCCTAAAACGCGAGAACTCCGCAAGTTCGCGCGCTATAGGAACCATCCGAGGCCAGCTGCCCCCACCCCCTGCAGTTGTGCACATGCCTATCCTTACACGATCGTACACAATGAAAGCCGTGCATGCTTTGCCCGTGCAGTGCCCTCGCAGGTGTGTGATGACTGCCCTTAAATAGTTCCTAAAACGCGAGAACTCCGCAAGTTCGCGCGATATAGGAACCATCCGAGGCCAGCTGCCCCACCCCCTGCAGTTGTGCACATGCCTATCATTACACACACAGCACAATGAAAGCCGTGCATGCTTTGCCCGTGCAGCGCCCTCGCAGTTGTGTGATGGCTGCCCTTGAATAGTTCCTAAAACGCGAGAACTCCGCAAGTTCGCGCGATATAGGAACCATCCGAGGCCAGCTGCCCCACCCCCTGCAGTTATGCACATGCCTATCATTACACGTACACAATGAAAGCCGTGCATGCTTTGCCCGTGCAGCGCCCTCGCAGGTGTGTGATGGCTGCCCTTGAAAAGTTCCTAAAACGCGAGAACTCCGCAAGTTCGCGCGATATAGGAACCATACAGTACCGAGGCCAGCTGCCCCCACCCCCTGCAGTTGTGCACATGCCTATCATCCCCCGTGCGTAAACAATGAAAGCCGTGCAGGCTTTTTCCTGCAGTGCCCTCGCAGGTGTGTGGTGTATGCCCTTGAGTAGTTCCTAAAACGCGAGAACTCCGCAAGTTCGCGCGATATAGGAACCATCCGAGGCCAGCTGCCCCACCCCCTGCAGTTGTGCACATGCCTATCATTACACGATCGTACACAATGAAAGCCGTGCATGCTTTGCCCGTGCAGTGCCCTCGCAGGTGTGTGATGGCTGCCCTTGAATAGTTCCTAAAACGCGAGAACTCCGCAAGTTCGCGCGATATAGGAACCATCCGAGGCCAGCTGCCCCACCCCCTGCAGTTGTGCACATGCCTATCATTACACGTACACAATGAAAGCCGTGCATTCCTTGCCCGTGCAGCGCCCTCGCAGGTGTGTGATGGCTGCCCTTGAATAGTTCCTAAAACGCGAGAACTCCGCAAGTTCGCGCGATATAGGAACCATACAGTACCGAGGCCAGCTGCCCCCACCCCCTGCAGTTGTGCAAATGCCTATCATCCCCCGTGCGTAAACAATGAAAGCCGTGCATGCTTTGCCCGTGCAGTGCCCTCGCAGGTGTGTGGTGTATGCCCTTGAATAGTTCCTAAAACGCGAGAACTCCGCAAGTTCGCGCGATATAGGAACCATCCGAGGCCAGCTGCCCCACCCCCTGCAGTTGTGCACATGCCTATCATTACACACACATTACAATGAAAGCCGTGCATGCTTTGCCCGTGCAGCGCCCTCGCAGGTGTGTGATGGCTGCCCTTGAATAGTTCCTAAAACGCGAGAACTCCGCAAGTTCGCGCGATATAGGAACCATCCGAGGCCAGCTGCCCCCACCCCCTGCAGTTGTGCACATGCCTATCATTACACGATCGTACACAATGAAAGCCGTGCATGCTTTGCCCGTGCAGTGCCCTCGCAGGTGTGTGATGGCTGCCCTTGAATAGTTCCTAAAACGCGAGAACTCCGCAAGTTCGCAAGATATAGGAACCATACAATACCGGGGCTAGCTGCCCCCACCCCCTGCAGTTGTGCACATGCCTATCATCCCCCGAGCGTACACAATGAAATCCGTGCAAGCTTTGCCCGTGCAGCGCCCTCGCAGATGTGTGGTGGCTGCCCTTGAATAATTCCTAAAACGCGAGAACTCCGCAAGTTCGCGCGCTATAGGAACCATCCGAGGCCAGCTGCCCCCACCCCCTGCAGTTGTGCACATGCCTATCCTTACACGATCGTACACAATGAAAGCCGTGCATGCTTTGCCCGTGCAGTGCCCTCGCAGGTGTGTGATGACTGCCCTTAAATAGTTCCTAAAACGCGAGAACTCCGCAAGTTCGCGCGATATAGGAACCATCCGAGGCCAGCTGCCCCACCCCCTGCAGTTGTGCACATGCCTATCATTACACACACAGCACAATGAAAGCCGTGCATGCTTTGCCCGTGCAGCGCCCTCGCAGTTGTGTGATGGCTGCCCTTGAATAGTTCCTAAAACGCGAGAACTCCGCAAGTTCGCGCGATATAGGAACCATCCGAGGCCAGCTGCCCCACCCCCTGCAGTTGTGCACATGCCTATCATTACACGTACACAATGAAAGCCGTGCAGGCTTTGCCCGTGCAGCGCCCTCGCAGGTGTGTGATGGCTGCCCTTGAAAAGTTCCTAAAACGCGAGAACTCCGCAAGTTCGCGCGATATAGGAACCATACAGTACCGAGGCCAGCTGCCCCCACCCCCTGCAGTTGTGCACATGCCTATCATCCCCCGTGCGTAAACAATGAAAGCCGTGCAGGCTTTTTCCTGCAGTGCCCTCGCAGGTGTGTGGTGTATGCCCTTGAGTAGTTCCTAAAACGCGAGAACTCCGCAAGTTCGCGCGATATAGGAACCATCCGAGGCCAGCTGCCCCACCCCCTGCAGTTGTGCACATGCCTATCATTACACGATCGTACACAATGAAAGCCGTGCATGCTTTGCCCGTGCAGTGCCCTCGCAGGTGTGTGATGGCTGCCCTTGAATAGTTCCTAAAACGCGAGAACTCCGCAAGTTCGCGCGATATAGGAACCATCCGAGGCCAGCTGCCCCACCCCCTGCAGTTGTGCACATGCCTATCATTACACGTACACAATGAAAGCCGTGCATTCCTTGCCCGTGCAGCGCCCTCGCAGGTGTGTGATGGCTGCCCTTGAATAGTTCCTAAAACGCGAGAACTCCGCAAGTTCGCGCGATATAGGAACCATACAGTACCGAGGCCAGCTGCCCCCACCCCCTGCAGTTGTGCAAATGCCTATCATCCCCCGTGCGTAAACAATGAAAGCCGTGCATGCTTTGCCCGTGCAGTGCCCTCGCAGGTGTGTGGTGTATGCCCTTGAATAGTTCCTAAAACGCGAGAACTCCGCAAGTTCGCGCGATATAGGAACCATCCGAGGCCAGCTGCCCCACCCCCTGCAGTTGTGCACATGCCTATCATTACACACACATTACAATGAAAGCCGTGCATGCTTTGCCCGTGCAGCGCCCTCGCAGGTGTGTGATGGCTGCCCTTGAATAGTTCCTAAAACGCGAGAACTCCGCAAGTTCGCGCGATATAGGAACCATCCGAGGCCAGCTGCCCCCACCCCCTGCAGTTGTGCACATGCCTATCATTACACGATCGTACACAATGAAAGCCGTGCATGCTTTGCCCGTGCAGTGCCCTCGCAGGTGTGTGATGGCTGCCCTTGAATAGTTCCTAAAACGCGAGAACTCCGCAAGTTCGCAAGATATAGGAACCATACAATACCGGGGCTAGCTGCCCCCACCCCCTGCAGTTGTGCACATGCCTATCATCCCCCGAGCGTACACAATGAAATCCGTGCAAGCTTTGCCCGTGCAGCGCCCTCGCAGATGTGTGGTGGCTGCCCTTGAATAATTCCTAAAACGCGAGAACTCCGCAAGTTCGCGCGCTATAGGAACCATCCGAGGCCAGCTGCCCCCACCCCCTGCAGTTGTGCACATGCCTATCCTTACACGATCGTACACAATGAAAGCCGTGCATGCTTTGCCCGTGCAGCGCCCTCGCAGGTGTGTGATGGCTGCCCTTGAATAGTTCCTAAAACGCGAGAACTCCGCAAGTTCGCGCGATATAGGAACCATCCGAGGCCAGCTGCCCCCACCCCCTGCAGTTGTGCACATGCCTATCCTTACACGATCGTACACAATGAAAGCCGTGCATGCTTTGCCCGTGCAGTGCCCTCGCAGGTGTGTGATGACTGCCCTTGAATAGTTCCTAAAACGCGAGAACTCCGCAAGTTCGCGCGATATAGGAACCATCCGAGGCCAGCTGCCCCACCCCCTGCAGTTGTGCACATGCCTATCATTACACACACAGCACAATGAAAGCCGTGCATGCTTTGCCCGTGCAGCGCCCTCGCAGTTGTGTGATGGCTGCCCTTGAATAGTTCCTAAAACGCGAGAACTCCGCAAGTTCGCGCGATATAGGAACCATCCGAGGCCAGCTGCCCCACCCCCTGCAGTTATGCACATGCCTATCATTACACGTACACAATGAAAGCCGTGCATGCTTTGCCCGTGCAGCGCCCTCGCAGGTGTGTGATGGCTGCCCTTGAAAAGTTCCTAAAACGCGAGAACTCCGCAAGTTCGCGCGATATAGGAACCATACAGTACCGAGGCCAGCTGCCCCCACCCCCTGCAGTTGTGCACATGCCTATCATCCCCCGTGCGTAAACAATGAAAGCCGTGCAGGCTTTTTCCTGCAGTGCCCTCGCAGGTGTGTGGTGTATGCCCTTGAGTAGTTCCTAAAACGCGAGAACTCCGCAAGTTCGCGCGATATAGGAACCATCCGAGGCCAGCTGCCCCACCCCCTGCAGTTGTGCACATGCCTATCATTACACGATCGTACACAATGAAAGCCGTGCATGCTTTGCCCGTGCAGTGCCCTCGCAGGTGTGTGATGGCTGCCCTTGAGTAGTTCCTAAAACGCGAGAACTCCGCAAGTTCGCGCGCTATAGGAACCATCCGAGGCCGGCTGCCCCACCCCCTGCAGTTGTGCACATGCCTATCATTACACGATCGTACACAATGAAAGCCGTGCATGCTTTGCCCGTGCAGTGCCCTCGCAGGTGTGTGGTGTATGCCCTTGAATAGTTCCTAAAACGCGAGAACTCCGCAAGTTCGCGCGCTATAGGAACCATCCGAGGCCAGCTGCCCCCACCCCCTGCAGTTGTGCACATGCCTATCCTTACACGATCGTACACAATGAAAGCCGTGCATGCTTTGCCCGTGCAGTGCCCTCGCAGGTGTGTGATGGCTGCCCTTGAATAGTCCCTAAAACGCGAGAACTCCGCAAGTTCGCGCGATATAGGAACCATCCGAGGCCAGCTGCCCCCACCCCCTGCAGTTGTGCACATGCCCATCATTACACGTACACAATGAAAGCCGTGCATGCTTTGCCCGTGCAGTGCCCTCGCAGGTGTGTGATGGCTGCCCTTGAATAGTTCCTAAAACGCGAGAACTCCGCAAGTTCGCGCGATATAGGAACCATACAATACCGAGGCCAGCTGCCCCACCCCCTGCAGTTGTGCACATGCCTATCATTACACACACAGCACAATGAAAGCCGTGCATGCTTTGCCCGTGCAGCGCGCTCGCAGGTGTGTGATGGCTGCCCTTGAATAGTTCCTAAAACGCGAGAACTCCGCAAGTTCGCGCGATATAGGAACCATCCGAGGCCAGCTGCCCCACCCCCTGCAGTTGTGCACATGCCTATCATTACACGTACACAATGAAAGCCGTGCATGCCTTGCCCGTGCAGCGCCCTCGCAGGTGTGTGATGGCTGCCCTTGAATAGTTCCTAAAACGCGAGAACTCCGCAAGTTCGCGCGATATAGGAACCATACAGTACCGAGGCCAGCTGCCCCCACCCCCTGCAGTTGTGCAAATGCCTATCATCCCCCGTGCGTAAACAATGAAAGCCGTGCATGCTTTGCCCGTGCAGTGCCCTCGCAGGTGTGTGGTGTATGCCCTTGAATAGTTCCTAAAACGCGAGAACTCCGCAAGTTCGCGCGATATAGGAACCATCCGAGGCCAGCTGCCCCACCCCCTGCAGTTGTGCACATGCCTATCATTACACACACATTACAATGAAAGCCGTGCATGCTTTGCCCGTGCAGCGCCCTCGCAGGTGTGTGATGGCTGCCCTTGAATAGTTCCTAAAACGCGAGAACTCCGCAAGTTCGCGCGATATAGGAACCATCCGAGGCCAGCTGCCCCACCCCCTGCAGTTGTGCACATGCCTATCATTACACGATCGTACACAATGAAAGCCGTGCATGCTTTGCCCGTGCAGTGCCCTCGCAGGTGTGTGATGGCTGCCCTTGAATAGTTCCTAAAACGCGAGAACTCCGCAAGTTCGCGCGATATAGGAACCATCCGAGGCCAGCTGCCCCACCCCCTGCAGTTGTGCACATGCCTATCATTACACACACAGCACAATGAAAGCCGTGCATGCTTTGCCCGTGCAGCGCCCTCGCAGGTGTGTGATGGCTGCCCTTGAATAGTTCCTAAAACGCGAGAACTCCGCAAGTTCGCGCGATATAGGAACCATCCGAGGCCAGCTGCCCCACCCCCTGCAGTTGTGCACATGCCTATCATTACACGTACACAATGAAAGCCGTGCATGCCTTGCCCGTGCAGCGCCCTCGCAGGTGTGTGATGGCTGCCCTTGAATAGTTCCTAAAACGCGAGAACTCCGCAAGTTCGCGCGATATAGGAACCATACAGTACCGAGGCCAGCTGCCCCCACCCCCTGCAGTTGTGCAAATGCCTATCATCCCCCGTGCGTAAACAATGAAAGCCGTGCATGCTTTGCCCGTGCAGTGCCCTCGCAGGTGTGTGGTGTATGCCCTTGAATAGTTCCTAAAACGCGAGAACTCCGCAAGTTCGCGCGATATAGGAACCATCCGAGGCCAGCTGCCCCACCCCCTGCAGTTGTGCACATGCCTATCATTACACACACATTACAATGAAAGCCGTGCATGCTTTGCCCGTGCAGCGCCCTCGCAGGTGTGTGATGGCTGCCCTTGAATAGTTCCTAAAACGCGAGAACTCCGCAAGTTCGCGCGATATAGGAACCATCCGAGGCCAGCTGCCCCACCCCTGCAGTTGTGCACATGCCTATCATTACACGATCGTACACAATGAAAGCCGTGCATGCTTTGCCCGTGCAGTGCCCTCGCAGGTGTGTGATGGCTGCCCTTGAATAGTTCCTAAAACGCGAGAACTCCGCAAGTTCGCGCGATATAGGAACCATCCGAGGCCAGCTGCCCCACCCCCTGCAGTTGTGCACATGCCTATCATTAAACACACAGCACAATGAAAGCCGTGCATGCTTTGCCCGTGCAGTGCCCTCGCAGGTGTGTGATGGCTGCCCTTGAATAGTTCCTAAAACGCGAGAACTCCGCAAGTTCGCGCGATATAGGAACCATCCGAGGCCAGCTGCCCCACCCCCTGCAGTTGTGCACATGCCTATCATTACACGTACACAATGAGAGCCGTGCAGGATTTGCCCGTGCAGCGCCCTCGCAGGTGTGTGATGGCTGCCCTTGAAAAGTTCCTAAAACGCGAGAACTCCGCAAGTTCGCGCGATATAGGAACCATACAGTACCGAGGCCAGTACGCTCCAAAACACATTCGTACCACACTCGAAAACAACCCTCCAGCACACCAAACTCGTTCTCGCAAGAAATATGGCCAAAACCGCTAACAAACCCAGACTGACGTGCGCAGGCTCGTCAAAATCGACCCAAAACACCACCGTGGGCGGGCAGCATCACCAACCGCAAGGAGAAGCAACAGCTGGCCTACCTGAAATCGAAAACATGCCAGAGTACGACCAGAGCCCTGACGGCTCGGACTTGGACTCTGAGCCGAACCACTCTCCAAAAATAACATCTGTTGAACTCGGAATGTCGGACTCCGACTCCGAGCTAGAGTACGCCACTCCGGAAGCTGATCGGGCAACCGGTATGGCAGGCATACAACACGAAAAGGACGTTCCATCGGAACGTACTGACAAAACACACGCAGAAGACAAACCACCCAAACAACAGAAGACCAAGAGGGTACACTTCGCGGGAAGTGCGAACCCGCAAAAACATAAAACAAACAAAAAACAAGAAGACGGGCTACCCGGCACTGCCGGCCCCCGCGCCAGAAACCCCGAGGGGACTGAATCTGGTAACAAAACACAAGTCCAGCCAGAGGAGCTGCGAAGGGCGCTGGACCGGCCCATCGACTACAGAAAAGTCGACGGAGCCCCAGCTGACAACATCCCGAGCCTCCTTGAGTACACCACATCAAAGAGCACAGAGACCACGCTGGAAAAGGTGTCTCGAATCTACCAGCGCCGTCCTAAGGCCACGGAAAACCCGGAAGCCAAAATCTACCACATCGCCACCAAGTGGCACACCGACCGCAGGGAGGTCCTGGTGGCGGAGGACCCTCCCGCACATGCCTTCAAACTAGGAGTGCCCGTGGTACGTGGGGAGAGACTCTCTCTCACCCACGTACGATCAGTCACGGGCAGCAGCCTTGACCCAAGCGACACAGGGCCCACAGGCTTCCCGTACACAGGCACCCCACAATTAAAAATAGTGGACTTGGACGAGAGCACCAAGGAAGTGCTCAAGTACCTCCGGTACCTGAACGCCCTTCTTTTTGAGGTGTCCGACTCACCAGAGGCCGTTGTGTACGACCTCCGACACACCCACATCTGGCTCAACAGTGCGGGCAGGGTCAGGCAAATAGACCTTGCCTTCCAAAACAGACCTCTGGCAGCCTTTGTGCTGTTTAACCCAGTCTTTCGGCTCCCACTACACGTGGTGCCGCAGGCGCATCAAACCTGCACAAGGGAGCAGCCAGTGCTCCCTTGCATCTACGTATGGTCCCCCTGGGAGCCAGTGGAAGGGCCGACAGCAGGACGCAGTGTCCTGGTCTACGGGCCACTGCTCAAGGGGAAAACCATCGAGCAGGTCTCAAACATCCTGGCGACCTCCGTCATCGAGAGACAAGAGTCAAGGCACGAGCTCGGGCACCTGGTTGACAGGATCCGTAAAGGCACGGTGAGAGAATCTCCGGAAGACGCAGCCCTCAGGGAGGTGATACTACTGGAGGCAGTCTCGCCGTCTGCAGCGGAGCTCATCGTGCAACACCCGTACCCCTGGGGTGTGGCCACGACCACTTGCTGGCTACCCAGCAAGGAGGTCAGCGACGAGGTCGCAGCCCGGGAAGTGGCCATCGCGGACAGGAAGCAGATACTGCACGACCATCACCGAAGCCACATCGTGCAGGCCGTCGTAGAGCACATCGAGAAGCTTACGGCCAACACCACTGCCCTCAAGGGCATCGAAAACATCTTTGACTTCCACGTACCATCCCGGCAGTGGGCACCTTCGACGCCCGGGGACCCATCGTCTCTGCTACAGTGGAAGCGCAACGGGGGTGGGTATTCGATCAACTACTACGCCATACTGGCGGAGGAGGCGTACGAAGCGATCGCCAAGGCGGGTAAACAGACGGTGCGAGTACTGCCAGGGGTAGACGACGCTGGCCGACACATCTCCACCACGATCACGGTTGAGGTGGGGAGGTGGAGCGCCCAAGGGGCGGGCACCAAACAACGTCAAGCCCCACGAGCAGCACGCGGCAGGGAGGCGCGTGGGGGAAGAATCGACCAGATAGCCGAGGTGGTGGCCTCCCAGTTCATCAATAAAGTGGGATCAAAAGCCGACGAGGTCTTCCAGCAGGCCGTAGCCACCAGCAAGCAGCCCACCCCCGAGACCAAGAAGCTGCTCAAAAACATCAACAAGCAGCTGGAAAGGTTCAACGAGTCCAAGCCCGTCACACTGGACGAACTCCGAGACCTGCACAGAGAACAGGAGCGCACCGCTGGGGTGCGCCATACAGAAATCACTCAAGAGGTAAGAGGCTTCCATAAAACATACCAGGAAACCGGTGGTGCCATGGTGAACACCCTCAAGGCACTCACCGATCGCCTGACAGGAGAAGGAAAACAACAGGCACCTGATCATCCGCTTCACTTCACGAAAAAATCACCACAGACTGCAGAGGAGGACGATCAGTACCGGGGCATCCCCTACACTGGCAAGAAACCCGACCCCAAGAGGAGCCAGCCCCCGCCAAAGAGACCAGCAACCAACACGGGGGGCCGGGCGATCGACGCCGAGCCACCGGCGAAGCGGAGGGCACAAGGGGGCGCACAGGCGACAGCACAGGAGGGGGCACAACCTGAGAGCCCCCGATCAGCCCCGCCACTCACTAGAAAGGTGAGTAATCATACAACCCCCTGCCCTGCTGACCAACTCACATCACAACCCACCACACCCTGCCAGTGGAATCACACCCCCACTGCACTAACAAATAACATCTGTGCTGCAGAGGACCAAGGAAGCAGCAGGCCTGCAAGACAGGGTGGCATAACAGAACCAGCTGCAGGGCCTCATAGCAAGAGAAGGGATATTGAAAGCAGACCTAGTAAAGTTAGCCTGAACTTACAACTCAAAGTAATATTTATGTTGTCTCTGCCTGCCATTGCAACTGCCACTGACAAATGCTGTGAATGCATGCACCCGGCAAGCACTTCCCACACTGACCACGCCGGGGGACCGAGCATTAACCACACACCGTTCGAAAGGAAAATGTCAATTCACCATAATAACTTACTACAAACTAACCGAAAACTAATAGCGACACCCCGACAGACAAAGAGTCCCCATGCCCATGAATGTGCTACTATGCCTACCTCCGGGCACAGGCGAAATGGCCACACCATATTCAGCGAGAATGGCCACACCATATACAGCTATAACTTCCCCAATGATAACCACGAAGATACAAAAATTAACATGAGCTTAAACCACCTTTCACACCACATAACTGGCAACCCCAGCAATAGTGGTATGAACCCTACAGTAACCCTAAGAGGGACGGCCACAAATAGCCACACAACACCCAATGGGTGGGAAGGGTTGACGAAAAACTTTGTAGGATGGCTCAGCAAAGCAAGGGAAAGCGATGTGCGAAATGCCAGGACCGACCGCCAACCTTCGACCACAAGCGAATTCCTAAAACTGCTCTACGTAAAAATGATAAATTTCGCAGAACATTCCGAAACCCCCCGAAATTTTGGCACACCAAAGGGACGACATATACCAGGGGGGGCCCACCAAGAAATAGATGTCAAGGGCGTTACAACAGGGGCTTTAGGGCAGTGTAACGCTGTAACGGTTAACTCGACGGCAACACAAGCGCAGTGGGCGCAACAAAAACAGGTGAAGGGGGGTAGAAACAAGCACCCCGACCAGAAACTATGCCAAACAAGCAGGGACAAGCTACATGAGCCCCCGCCCTGCAAACCAAAGGGCCCCCACCACAATATAAGCACCAACCCTACTGAAACCCTACCAAATAATGGTACAACCGACTCCACACAGGCCAGCAGAATGATAGGAACGCCGAAAAACTTTGGGAATATGCTAAGAAGAGTGGGAGGCAGCCACACACAAAAAATGAGAGCAAACTGCCGACATTCGACCACAAGCGAATTCCCGAAATTGCTCTACGTAAAAACAACCTTTTTTGGAAAACACGCCCAAACGCCCAAAAATTTTTACACAACCACGAAAATACACATAAAAAACGGGGCCCACCCTGGGAAAAGTGCTAGGGGTGTTACAGAAAGGGATTTAGGGCAATGTAACGCTGTAACCATAAACTCACGAATGCGAGCAGCACCACACAACCGGAGAGCAACACGACATGGAGCAGAACCACACTACCCAAGGGGGGCACGACACGAAGCTACCAGGCCACTATGGAACGCTGCATTTGCCATAACCCCGATACTCGCTATACTGATGATTACACTAACAACAAGTAGGAAAATTGGTCGCATGTGGGGAACACACAACACGAACAGCAATGACATAACGCGCAGCCGCAGATCACGAAGAAAACGGGCCACAGCGAGGAATGCAGCGGCACGGTGGACACGACCACCCCATGGCTACAAATTACTCAAGATAATTTACCGTAACGGTAAACCCTTCCTAGTTAGAACAAGGAGACCGGAACACGCAGTGACCGCGATAAAAGAAGGCACCCCAACAAGAGGCAGACCACTAATGCGGGAGATTGAGCAAAGGATGAGGCGGCACACCCGATGCTGGAAAACAAACATGACGGGTGGGGGGAGTCAGAACCACACGGAATTGTACCCGTACAACACCACTACGAAGGGACTGTTCGAAAAGAAAGGCCGACTGAACATGTTCCAAATGCAACATGCCCACTCACTGTATGAAGATGACCCACTGCCCCCCCTGGTAATAGCCACAATGAGAGAAACACTGAAACCGGGTAACAACAGAGAACCGCACACAACGAAGGCACTGCAGCTACTCGGGAACTCCCGGGGCTTCTGCATACCGGTTTGCGATGGCAAACACTGGAGGGCAGTGCTGGCAGGACCAGACAAAGGAAATGACAAACTGAAGTTCTGGATATATGACTCCTCGAATGGGAGAACCAATGCAACGTCACGCAACACCAAAAGGCTAACAGCGGAAATAACCAACTGGACGGAGCACTTGGCCGAGACACTCAACAAACAAGTAACAGTGGAATTGATGAATGTGGGCAACCAAAGCGCGCAGGACCAATACAGCTGCGGGGTATGGGTACTGATGGCCGCAGAAGCTTGGATGCACTACCAAAAAACATGCCCAGGGGGGCATTGGCCCACCCACTTCAACGAGGCAGTCAGCAAATGGGGGGCCACCGACAGAACGGCGATAACCGCCTATAGAAAGTCCATACAGCTGCCAGTAAAAGAGATGATAACCACTGCCGAGGGGCAAAGCCGGACGCGGGTGGAAAGCCAGCGAGCGGCAGAGACCCAGAGGCCTGCGGATGGCCTGAACACAAACCTAGAGGCCGGAAAACAGGCACCACAAACCCAGGAAAGGGGACGCAAAACTACTACGAAGCAACCAGGCCTATGGGAATGGCTACATAGATTAGCCCCCACAACACCCCCAGGTAATGACGGGCAGACACCTGAGGAGCAGCAAGCACAGGAAACCCACCTAAACGAAGAATGGGAGCAAACACAGGACGAACCAACAGCACGATGGGAAAGATTCGTGGACACACGTCTGGAAACACCAGAGGCGTGCCAGGACTCCCGAGAATACCAAACCCCTCTCACAGAGCCAACAAAGACTGACATAGGAAAGGACCGTCTACACATGCTCACATGGAATGTGGCGGGACAAAGTGATGCCTGCCTTGACCTTGCCGAGGTCATTAACACAAGAAGCCAAAACCAACAGGGTCTACAAGTAATTGTACTCACGGAAGTAAAACACGCACATGACAGTGTAATGAGAAGATTCAGAGACATGCAATACACTGCAATAGGCACCAAAACTGAGGTGCAGAAAGCAGAAGGCACGGCTGAACAGGCAATGAAAGGAGGAGTGGCAATACTCCTCGGCAACCCCTACAGCCACGCACACAACCACCATGTAGTCCCTGCGAGACACCTCGAGGGATACCTCCTACATGTGGTGCTGCACCTACCGGGAAAGGTGATGTACCATGTGCTAGGCATTTACAACCCACCAGGGGCAGAGGAGTGCAAAACCAGGGACAAAATACTCAAGTACACAACCAACCTGCTCAGGAAAACTGCAGGAAAGGAGAACGAACATGTGGTCATAGGAGGAGACCTCAATGCGAGCAACACCAGCACAGGTAGAGGAATGACGAAAACTGACAAGCAATGGGCGAAACTTGCGGAGGAGCTAGACCTCCACAATGTAGGCCCGCCAGTCGATACCACACTTAACTGGGCGAAACACAGGAACATTGACAGATGGCTTGCACCGAGGAACAAGCAGGCGCAATACGAGATGGGGGACACCACACACCTCACCCGGCACCATACGAGTGACCACGAGATGGTGAGCCTAGCAACCCTCCAGTTGGACAGCATAGGCACCCACGAACCATATGTGGACCGCGACCCCCAACCAGGGCATGTAAAGCTGAACACGCCCCTGAACAAAACACACAGGGAAACACTCCAAGGCGTCCTCCTCAGGACACACGATTATGCCAGAACCGCTGAACTGAAACGCATAACAGAGATGGCCACACAGTGCAGGGAGGAGAACAACAGGCAAGTGGCACACGCCACCATAGACAGAGCAGGGGAAACAGTACTAAACATACTCACCGAGGCGAATAAGTATGCGCTACAGGACGACGAACTGCCAACTACTACAGTTGGAGGCACCTCCAACCGAGTGGGAAAAGACCTGCTGATGAGCAAAAAGGACAGAAAGGAAAGGGACGCCGCAATACTCAAGATGCGGGAGCACAAGCAAACCAAACGACACCTACGAAACCCGCACACGGAACACTCAACCCTCAGAAGCCTGAAAGAGGGAGAAATGAAAGGCCCAACGGACAGGGACAATGCAGATGCAAAAGAGTGGGTGTCGTGGCTTACTGAGGAGGCCAAAAAAGAAAGGTCGGCAGCGCACAAGGTAGTAAAGCAGCACTGGCAACAAGCCAAGCAAAGACACAACAACAAAACAGTAAAGGAATACTGGAACAACCAAAAAAGATACCACAAAAGGATATATACCAAGGCACAAGAAACAGGCCATGCCCCCACGGCGAACATACAGGCTCTACAGGACAGAGAGGGCAACCTGGCTGTAGGCCACGGGAACATCGCTAACGCACTAGCAGACCACATGGCCCACTCGGCACCATACAGGATGGAGCACCGAAGTCCACCCGACTCGAAACCTCCACCATGGGAAGACCCAGCTCACAGGGAGCACCTCATAAAGATGCCAAGACCAGACCCCAGTGGGCTGGACCTCACGATAAGTAGACAGGGCTACACCAAAGCGGTACACACCCTAAACAACAACAAGGCACCAGGCCCCACCAGGACCCCGAACGAAATTCTTAAGTACATGCCAGAGGACTTCCATGATGCACTACACGCACTCATGCTGGAAATGTGGAACAGCAAGCATGTCCCTCTCACCTGGAAAAAAGGGACATTCTGCTTCCACCACAAGAAAGGGGATGTCACCTTACAGCAAAATTACCGACCCATAGCCCTGCTTGAAGGGGTATTCAAACTATACACCTCGCAGATAGCAAACATGCTCTCCACGTTCTGCGAAACGCAGGGAATACTAGCCCAGGCGCAGGAAGGCTCAAGGGAAAAAAGGAACACACTTCGACAACTCACCAGGGTAACCAATGCGATTGAGGATGCAAATGTCTCAGGAAGAGAACTGCATGGCCTGTATGTAGACTTCGAAAACGCGTACGGCTCAGTGGACCACAACAAATTGCTCCATACGATGCAATACCTTGGAATACCCGACGAACTCACACAGGTGGTGCGGGATGTCCTGGGTACACATAGCCACGACACAATGTCCATGAACACCCGAGTAGGAGGGGAAACCTCACACAAAACTGTACAGGTGCAAAGAGGACTCCTCCAGGGAGACAGCATGAGCCCCCTCCTTTTCATAATATACCAGGAACCGTTGCTAAGATGGCTAGAGGTGGGAGAGCACGGGTACCAACACAAGTATGCAGCAGAACAAGAAAGGCTGGGCCCCCTCAGGACGACTGCAGGGGCGTTCGTCGACGACCTACTCATACTGTGCCCTACGATTCACCACATGAGAGCTCAGCTACACAAACTGCAGGCATTCTCACAGTGGAGCGAACTCCGAATTAACCTCACCAAGTCAGCCATAACCGGCATAAAAAATGGGGTCTCCATACCTGAACAACTCCACAAAGACCTCAAAATGCTGGGACTGGACGGCAAGCTAAGCCACTTCAAAGTACTCAAGCCAGACGACACGTACAAATACCTGGGAGTACTACTTGCATTCACAGGCAGGTGGGACAAGGAAAAGGAGGCCGCTAAGGAAGAGATGAACCACAGAATACAAGCTCTACTACGCTCCCCTCTGACACCTGACCAAAAGGAATACTCCCTTCACTCCGCAATACTGGGGAAATTCAGATATGGATTGCACCTAGGGCTGTACACAGCGGGCGAAATAGACGAATTCAACAAAATAATAGGGGGGGCCACAAAAAATATACAAGGCCTGCCCCGCAACGGAACGCCAAACATTTTCACCACACAGGAAAAGGAAAAGTACGGCTTGGGAATGGTGCCACTCCAGGCAGTCTACGCCCAGTCGATTTGGAGCGGACTACTGGAGGCCATGCACAGCGAAGAAGACAAGGGGACGGTACGGGGCCCGGCTTGGAGGCAAATAAACCTAAAGTCGAGACTCAGAATGTCCCATGTCAGCAGGTCCACTAGAGGACTGGTAGAATACCACAGCACCACACGCAGGAACTGTACAGACCTCGACAAACTCTGGGGGGGGCACCAGACAAAACACAACACACTGAGAAAACTCAATGCCCTACTCAGATACAACATTACGCCCCAGGGGACTGAAGGAATGCTCAGACAACTCCAGACCCCAATACCAAAGATAATGGAACAGCTAAAAGGGGCGACCAGAAGGAAGTCCGATAAAGAAATGGAGGGAACAACAAGAAAAACGAAAGCAGGCAAAATAATAGATGGGGATATACCGATGCCACCAGACTGGCAGGCGAAGTGCACAGACCAAACTGCCAGGCTCACAATACCCAAGGACACGCCAACGGCGATAAACTTCACAACGTGCCTCAAACTTTTTGCACATTTCCCGGACCTCGCGCTCCTCACTACCCGAGATGGCCAACATGCGATTAGCCAGGTGAACGTCAGGGAGCAATGCACAGATGCAACCCTCAACACAGACCGCAGTGCCATAGCAAAAGGCCTGGCACACTTATACCCATACCTATGCGAAGCCCAACCGAGGGATATAGCGAAGCCGGGGGACTTTTACGACGATCTCACAAACAGACAGCTGAAGCAACAATACAGGAGCATGCCCAGGGAAGGGCCGCTGGACTCCCACGCAGTGCGAACTAACCTCCCACTCCTCAACTCGGAACAGCTGAGGGCAAAAATGACCGAATGGGAAGCAAGGCAGGTCCCCAGGGAAGAGATTCACAGGCAACTCTCCCTGCACCCGCTCACAAGGATTAACGAAACGGAGAATACCGGCCCAGCACAGGAGGGGGAAGAGGAAGAACTTCAGCCCCTCTACACACGCTCACAAACTAAATGGATAGATGAAATAGACCCCATGGCCGAAAAACTTGAGACAGGCCTCGAGAAAGGCCGGATGATAGACAAGCCGAAAGAGATTGTGGCAATAAGGACCCTGCTCGTTGACCCAACAGACCCACTCTCCCTGATGACACAGTACAGAACTCAGTGGAGACACTCAGAGGGGGATGACTCCTACTCGTGGAGTACAAGAGAAACCATAACGGACTACCTGAAACTAGCCAAACGAAGGGGCCAAAGCGCGACCACCTTCCTAACCCTGAAAAGAAGACTGCGAGCAAGGGGCTCCCAGGTGACCCACCCCACAGGCCTCAGAGAAATACTGTCCGGAAGGCCGCACCTGGGACAGGCCTGGCCCACACTACATGCAGAGAACCTAATACTGGACCCGACAGAAACCAACCCAGAACAAGACATTGTGGACAACAGCGGGCACCACTGCCAGATACGGCTGGAGGGGGAACTCGCCCACAGCTACCACAGGAATGGGAAATACATAGGCACCCTCACGAAAGAAAAGCTTCTCAGACTACACGAAAGGTACACCCAGGCAGTGGGTACCACGGACCACCAAACCCCACACCAGCGCACACTACGCACTGAAATGTGGGAGGACCATAAAATACATGTCTCCACGTTTGAAGAGGAAATAGGGCACCTCCTCATAAGATACTCAAGCAAAGAGGAAAAGGAGGAACGAAAAAAGAACCTGCAAAACCATTGGACATTCCCTGCCCAGATGCAAAGGGCACTACAACAAGCATTCGGAATTACCACCGAACTATTCGCCTCGCCCCTCAATGTCCACCACAACACCACAACGTACTACGCCAAGTATGACAGAGACAAGGTGTTCGGGGCCAGAGGCTCGGCCTGGACTACCAACTGGATGAAACTGGGAGCCTACCAGTTCAACCCAGAATACACGCCACAGGACCTCAAAAAGGCACTGGACTTTGCCATAGCGGCCACCACCACACAAGAACCGGTGTTCGGGGTCGGGGTGTACCCGACATATGAGAAAACCCCGTACAGAAAGCTGTACAATGCACATGCAGGGCACCTAATACACGAACTATTGGAAATACCACAAGGCAAGTTCACATTTCTACCCCCTGACCACTGGATGGGTGCCACCCACCAACAAGCGAAACAATGCAACTGGAACCTCAGGGTGCTGATAGTGGCCAACAAACAGGGATGGCAAGCACACTGCGGGGACCCAGACGCTGCTGCAGACTGTATAAGGAGGGCACTCACAACCTGCCCGCAAAGCAAGGTCCGCACCACCTCAGTTGTCAAGCAGCCGATGAGGGAGGCAAACCTACATGATGTGAATGAACCAAACCGGGAAGGACGCACCCCCAACGTGGACTGTATGGTGGACACAAGACCATGGCAGCGATACGAACTCCCGGAAGTCAAGACAAAGAACATGACGGACGCGATGGGGAAAATGTGCAGCACGGGGCCACACTTGCGGAACGACCTATGCCCCCAGTGCTGCAACGTACAAGCAGAAGTGGAAACCTGGTGGGAGGACAGCCACCTCCACGTGGAAGAAGGACCAGCCAAATGGGAACTCCTCCCCGGAAGCAGGGGAGGTAAATGGAACATACACCCCCCCACAGTACAACAGGTGGTGGAAGCGAACACTTTACACACCAGGCTTACAAGACAAAATGACGCCCAAATGATATGGGACAAGGTAGCGAGGTCAAAAGTTGTCAGATACCCCACCGACTTCTGGCCCGAACACGAACCGGGAGCCCAAGGAAGGAGATGGGAATTGACAAGAGACCAAACAGAGGACCCCAGGAACCGAGCCCCGAGAGACGCACCAACCCAATTGATGTACCCCTCCCCTCAAAGGGCACACAAAGCAACCTCGTACCTTTACACGGACGGGAGCAAAAGAGAGATAGAAACAGAAGAAGGAGGCAAAGAATGGGCCTCAGGAGCCGCTGTATGGGACCCCAGGTCTGGGGAAGGGGAAGCCCACATGATTCGATGGGAAGGCGAGGACCAAGAGGTGAACAGAGCCGAACTTCTCGCCATACAAAAAGCAGTGACTCTCCCGCCACCACCGAGTGGCAACGCACTCACCATTTGCACGGACAGTGCCAACTCCATTAGACAACTGGAGAGCATGAGAACGAAACCCCACAACATGGAGCACCACCAGCAAAGGGACCTCCTGTATGCCATACTGGTCAACATTGAGGCATTAGTAGCGGCAGGGCACACTGTCTCGCTGCTAAAAGTCAAGGCACACACGGGAATTGTGGGGAATGAAAAAGCCGACGAGGCAGCCAAACAAGCCTGTACTACGGGAACCCTCACGGAAGCGTGGGATAATAACGAGACAATAAACGTCAAACCCATGATACCAGATGAGGACTCGGGCAGCAGAGAGCTAAAAGGAAAACTCGCGGTACAAAAACACGTAACCACACTACTCCGTGAAAGGCAAGCCCGAGGGAGTAGCAGACTCTCAGCAAAAATGACCGACCTCCAGGGAGAACCCTCAACCTGGACCCACCAACCGAAAACTGAGCGCAGCTTCAGATGGGAAGCGCACCATGACCAAGCGCAACAAACCGAAGAGGAACAAACGACAATACGGGACCTAGTGCCCAACCAGCAGCAGCAGGCCAACCAGACCCGAGACGAAGAAGACAAGCAGATAAAAGCCATGATGGAACAAACGGAGGAAGAGGAGATGCTCCTCATGCGAGAGGTGCAGGAGCACCAAGAGCACCAAGAAACAGAGGGCCGCAGGGACCCCACCCGAGGAAACGAACCCGAACCCACAGAGATACCACCCTCAGAAGAGGAGGAGATATTTAAAGAACTCAACGAGCTAGCGGAGGGACTAGAAGTGACCCAAGAGGAGCACAATGACGAGGGAATTTTCGACATACTAAATGAACTCATTGAGCAGCGGGAAAAGCCACAAGAGAAGACGAATGAAAGACAAGCTCACCATGACCGTGTCACAGAGGAGTCCAGAGTCCATACAATGATGGAGGACCCGATGCCCAGAACAAGATGGAAACAGCGAAAACACGATATAACACACAGCAGAACAGAAAAAAGGAATGCCCCCTCGGTACAAAAGGGCGGGACCACCGACAGCTGGCTAAACGAAACAATGAAGCACCTCAAAGGAGACACGCCACTACACAAAGTGGCGAACGGCTTCTGGAAACGAGCCACATTCGCGGCACGAAAAACAATACTCAAATGCAGACTGAGAATACTGCCAGCACAAGACTATGAGACAGCGAAAAACTCAGCCGAAGGGGGTGGGAAGTGCACCCTGGAGGGATGTGGACACAAAGGGGTGGACTACGCAAAGGGCTTCCTCATGAGGGTAGGGCACGCCCTAGGCGGATGCAACAACCCACAAATGCGAGGGATGTTCTCGGACAGGGCAGATGCCCACGCAGATGAGCTAAAACACATACTTGACCACCATAGGAAGGGGGGATGCAAAGTACTCGCCTACACCGGAAAGAAGAGGGACCCAGGGGTTAAGCCAAGGGTACTCCCAAATTACATACTCACCAGAGGACAATGCAGACACGACGGGAAGGACAACCCAGGCAGAAACGATGGGCCCGACACAATACCAAGTTTCGTAGACATAGTCATGATAGAGGGCCTAGAGGACCTGGAGGAGGGATGGGAATGCACGCAACAGGAAGCACCAGCAAGGGTAAAAAACCTACACCTCATTGAGGTGGCCCACACCGATGACGAAAAGTGGGGACCCAAACTCCTGGAAAAATACATGAAATACGGACCGCTGCTACAACTACTACGCAGACACGGATTTCGTGCCAAACTCCATGTGTTTGCAGTGGGCAGAACAGGCACGGTGTACAAACACAACCAAGACATACTCGAGCAACTTGGACTCAACAGAAAAGAGGCCACACAAGCGCTACAGAGAATACATGACCTAACGGTAAACTATGCACACAGCACCTACCAGCTATACAGAAGACTCAGACAGGAAAAGCAAGAGAAGGAGAAAGATGAGAACCACCCAGTATAAATTGTCCCATTAAGGCCGCCACCAGTGGCGGTCCGGCCCAGAGTAGGGCCGGGGAAATTAATTTACTCATACGCCCGACGGGCGTGGTTTTTTCTTTTTTTCTTTTCTACCGAGGCCAGCTGCCCCCACCCCCTGCAGTTGTGCAAATGCCTATCATCCCCCGTGCGTAAACAATGAAAGCCGTGCATGCTTTGCCCGTGCAGTGCCCTCGCAGGTGTGTGGTGTATGCCCTTGAATAGTTCCTAAAACGCGAGAACTCCGCAAGTTCGCGCGATATAGGAACCATCCGAGGCCAGCTGCCCCCACCCCCTGCAGGTGTGCACATGCCTATCATTACACGTACACAATGAAAGCCGTGCATGCTTTGCCCGTGCAGTGCCCTCGCAGGTGTGTGATGGCTGCCCTTGAATAGTTCCTAAAACGCGAGAACTCCGCAAGTTCGCGCGATATAGGAACCATCCGAGGCCAGCTGCCCCACCTCCTGCAGTTGTGCACATGCCTATCATTACACGATCGTACACAATGAAAGCCGTGCATGCTTTGCCCGTGCAGTGCCCTCGCAGGTGTGTGATGGCTGCCCTTGAATACTTCCTAAAACGCGAGAACTCCGCAAGTTCGCGCGATATAGGAACCATCCGAGGCCAGCTGCCCCACCCCCTGCAGTTGTGCACATGCCTATCATTACACACACAGCACAATGAAAGCCGTGCATGCTTTGCCCGTGCAGCGCCCTCGCAGGTGTGTGATGGCTGCCCTTGAATAGTTCCTAAAACGCGAGAACTCCGCAAGTTCGCGCGATATAGGAACCATCCGAGGCCAGCTGCCCCCACCCCCTGCAGTTGTGCACATGCCTATCATTACACGTACACAATGAAAGCCGTGCATGCCTTGCCCGTGCAGCGCCCTCGCAGGTGTGTGATGGCTGCCCTTGAATAGTTCCTAAAACGCGAGAACTCCGCAAGTTCGCGCGATATAGGAACCATACAGTACCGAGGCCAGCTGCCCCCACCCCCTGCAGTTGTGCAAATGCCTATCATCCCCCGTGCGTAAACAATGAAAGCCGTGCATGCTTTGCCCGTGCAGTGCCCTCGCAGGTGTGTGGTGTATGCCCTTGAATAGTTCCTAAAACGCGAGAACTCCGCAAGTTCGCGCGATATAGGAACCATCCGAGGCCAGCTGCCCCACCCCCTGCAGTTGTGCACATGCCTATCATTACACGATCGTACACAATGAAAGCCGTGCAGGCTTTGCCCGTGCAGTGCCCTCGCAGGTGTGTGGTGGCTGCCCTTGAATAGTTCCTAAAACGCGAGAACTCCGCAAGTTCGCGCGATATAGGAACCATACAGTACCATAGGCCAGCTGCCCCCACCCCCTGCAGTTGTGCACATGCCTATCATCCCCCGTGCGTACACAATGAAAGCCGTGCATGCTCTGCCCGTGCAGTGCCCTCGCAGGTGTGTGATGGCTGCCCTTGAATAATTCCTAAAACGCGAGAACTCCGCAAGTTCGCGCGATATAGGAACCATCCGAGGCCAGCTGCCCCACCCCCTGCAGTTGTGCACATGCCTATCTTTGAACGTACACAATGAAAGCCGTGCATGCTTTGCCCGTGCAGTGCCCTCGCAGGTGTGTGATGGCTGCCCTTGAATAGTTCCTAAAACGCGAGAACTCCGCAAGTTCGCTCGATATAGGAACCATCCGAGGCCAGCTGCCCCCACCCCCTGCAGTTCTGCACATGCCTATCATCCCCCGTGCGTACACAATGAACGCCGTGCATGCTTTGCCCGTGCAGTGCCCTCGCAGGTGTGTGATGGCTGCCCTTGAATAGTTCCTAAACCGCGAGGACTCCGCAAGTTCGCTCGGTATAGGAACCAAACAGTACCGAGGCCAGCTGCCCCCACCCCCTGCAGTTGTGCACATGCCTATCATCCCCCGTGCGTACACAATGAAAGCCGTGCAGGCTTTGCCGGTGCAGTGCCCTCGCAGGTGTGTGATGGCTGCCCTTGAATAGTTCCTAAAACGCGAGAACTCCGCAAGTTCGCGCGATATAGGAACCAAACAGTACCGAATCCAGCTGCCCCCACCTCCTGCAGTTGTGCACATGCCTATCATTACACGTACAAAAAAAATGAAAGCCGTGCATGCTTTGCCCGTGCAGCGCCCTCGCAGGTGTGTGATGGCTGCCCTTGAATAGTTCCTAAAACGCGAGAACTCCGCAAGTTCGCGCGATATAGGAACCATACAGTACCAAGGCCAGCTGTCCTTACCCCCTGCAGTTGTGCACATGCCTATCATCCCCCGTGCGTACACAATGAAAGCCGTGCAGGCTTTGCCCGTGCGGTGCACTCGCAGGTGTGTGGTGGCTGCCCTTGAATAGTTCCTAAAACGCGAGAACTCCGCAAGTTCGCTTGATATAGGAACCAAACCATCCGAGGCCAGCTGCCCCCACCCCCTGCAGTTGTGCACATGCCTATCATCCCCCGTGCGTACACAATGAAAGCCGTGCATGCTTTGCCTGTACAGTGCCCTCGCAGGTGTGTGATGGCTGCCCTTGAATAGTTCCTAAAACGCGAGAACTCCGTAAGTTCGCTCGATATAGGAACCATACAGTACCGAGGCCAGCTGCCCCCGCCACCCCCTGCAGTTGTGCACGCGCGCGGGGGCGGGAGTGCCCCACGCGCGGATATCACCATCACGCGCGCGGGGGCGGGAGTGCCCCACGCGCGGATACCACCATCACGCGCGCGGGGGCGGGAGTGCCCCACGCGCGGATACCACCATCACGTGCGCGGGGGTGGGAGTGCCCCACGCGCGGATACCACCATCACGCGCGCGGGGGCGGGAGTGCCCCACGCGCGGATACCACCATCACGCGCGCGGGGGCGGGAGTGCCCCACGCGCGGATACCACCACGCAGCACTAGAGGAGCTTTGAAGGGTGCTTGGCTGAAATGAATTTGACGGACGTTGAACTCTTATAATAAAGCTATGGGATATTCCGCCGCAGGCGCCGAAATGTTGGCATTTCTCATGTGTTTTGAGCAATTTTTAGTGGTAATCTGTTGCGATTAGGGCTGAGTACCCGCACCCCCCACTCTGCTTTCGTGGCAGTTTTCAAGGCAGTTGTTATTACTCACAATATCAGAATTAGGCAGATTTTTCGAGCGGCCGCTAGCGCGGGGCTTTTTTTCTCCCCCCCCCCTAGCAGCAGCACTTTCGGCCTGGGGGTAGACCCCACAACGGCACGTTTTCGGTCTGGGGAATGGTTACCCCTACCCCCTAGCGACACGCTTTTCGATGCGGGGTGGGCCCCTAGCGACACGCTTTTCGATTTGCGGGAGATTTTATAGCGTAACGATTTCGGTCTAGGGGGTGGAGCCCCCTAACTATGCTGATTTCGGTCTCTAGGGGAATTATTCCCCCCCTGTAGCTACGCGTGTTCTATCTTGCCCCCCAGGCAATGTTCGCCCGCTACTGAGGCGTGTGACCCCCAAGCAGGGTAGATATCTTAGGCGGAGGTGACTCGGGGCGCATCGGGAATCCACTTCGGCCACATTCCGGCCCGTCTCGGCCCGAACCCAAAATTGCCCGCCGCAGGCGCAAAATTTTGATTTTAAGTATGACAATTTGTCGAAAATCGATGAAATTTTGGAAATTTATCGATTTTCCCCTCAATGCGACTCGGCCCGTCCGCAACTTTTCCTTCGGCCCGCCTTCGGCCCGGGCCTCCGTGACACGGCCCCGGGCCGGCCAATCCCAGGAAGATATCTTCCCTGCCCCCAAGCACCCCTCAGATCACTGCCCATAACATAGTTATCACAGGCGGTGATTGTGGGCCGTGTGGGGGTCTGGGGTAGCATAAGGTGAGGCATGTAACCCCCAAGAAATCCTCAAATCACTGTCCATGACACAATTGTCACTGGCAGTGACTGTGGGCCGTGTTGGGGCGGGCATAGGGTGAGGCGTGTGACCCCCAAGCACCCCTCAAATCACTGCCCATGACATAGTTGTCACAGGCAGTGACTGTGGACCGTGTCGGGGGGCATAAGGTGAGGTGGGTGACCCCCAAGCACCCCTCAGATCACTGCCCATGACAAACCGGACTAAGCTGTTACGGGCGGTGATTGTGGGCCGTGTGGGGGGGGCATGAGGTGAGGCATGTGACCCCCAAGCACCCCTCAAATCACTGCCCACGACAAAGCTGTCACTGGCGGTGATTGTGGGCCGTGTGGGGGAGCATAAGGTGAGGCATGCGACCCCCGAGCACTCCTC
>LGRX02004571.1:0-83108 GCA_001247695.2 Cymbomonas tetramitiformis | reverse complement strand
CTTCCTCAGTGCGATGGGCATCTTGCATCGAAGGCTACCTGCCCTGTTGGGTACTGGCGGCTGGGTGATCCATTTGTCGTACATGGAGGTGTTGCCGGTGATATGGCAGGGCAGTCTGGGGTGGTGATATGGTCGAAGGGGTTCGTGGCAGATGTCGCACCGGTCGCTGGGGCAAGGTTCGTGGTGGAGGGGAGTAATGGGTTGCGGGGCTGGTGTGTTTGTGGGGTGAGGGGAGGGAGTTGGGATCGGTGGGCTCAGGACGGCGGGGTTGGGTGTTTCGGGGGTATCACTGCTGGGGTGGAGGTTCCCGTACTGTTGGCGGAAGGATACGCGCGTCAGTGGTGCCTGGCCGGAGGCGGTTCGGCTGGTGTTGACGATGAGCATGAGGAGGGGCATCAGGTGGGAGGGGACTTTGCCGTCGCTGACCCATCGCGCGTAGAGTCCAGTGCCTCCGCTCAGGTGGCAGGCCTGAGGTCTGGTGACGCCTTGGCATGCTCCCCTGTTGCAGAAAGGGCATGCCGTTTCTCGAGTGGTGTCGTGCCATGGTGCGAGGGTTGCTGGGGTCAGCGGCGAGCCGGTCTTGAAGTGGGCGAACGGCCAGGCGGGCGGGCAGGCCCTCTGGAGCTCGTGCCACTTGAAGAAGGCTGCTACGCCGCAGGCGGCCACGCCACATATTCCGATGGCGATCAGCAGGGGTGTCGTGGCGCTGCAGGAGGAGACTCCGCTGCTGTTGGAACCCTCGTCGTAGGCCTGAGCGGGGTTGAAGAAAGAGGCCAGGAGGACGAGGGCGAGGAGCGTCACCAGGGCTGGCCGGAAACGGCTGGCTGGGCGGCGAGCGTCCATCAGGTGGCGTGGGCTGGCTCGAACGGCTGCCATGTTGTCCAGGTGGGCTGTCCACTCTGCCCCCCCTCCGAACTGTGCTGCGGGCCTCGGCGCGGCGTGGTGGTCCTTGAACACCTTGAGGGGCAGATAGGCCTTGCTCTCGAAGTCGCCGCGCTGGTTATGGGGGTGGTATGCCAGTGCGGCTCCGCGCCCCGGGGTGGCGGGCAGCACCCCAGCGGACATGGCGTGCAGGATGTCCACGGATAGTAGGACGTCAAAGCTCACGGGGGATGATGGACTGATGCCGGTCACGTCGGCCAGCACCATTTCGTTGGAGGTACCGGGGGCGATGACGAGCATCAGCTCACCAGTGCCCCACTGGCGGTGCTGCTGTGCCCCACCGCTGCCCATGCTGGTGTCCACGGTGGCCGTGCTGGAGTGCACCTTGAGGCCCAGGGTCTCCTGGTGCACCTTGTTCATCACGAACAACATTGAGCCGGTGTCCACGATCATGACGGACAAGGTTAAATACTGCCCCGTGCGCTGGCTCATGACGAGGATGGATTTTTTTGGGTCGTCGTTGCAGAGGGTGTAGCACACAGCCGTGCGTGTGAACCACTTGTTCATGTCCGGGCTCATCTCCTCGAACGCCTTGGTGGTGAGGCGCTGCAGCTCCGCCGGGGGGACTTGCTGGTGGTTGGCGGTGGTGGTGGACAGGGCCGCGGAGAGGCTCTGAGGGGGGTTGTCGTGGTCCTCCTCAATCCAATCGGTGGTCTTCATGAGCACCATCGCGGCAGCGGCGGGGGTTTGTTCGGGGATGTGTTCCTCTCGTCCTCGTACGACGGCGGGAGCTGCGGGTGTGGGGGGCGGCGGGCTGCCCATGCGGCGGAATGACGCAGGGATGTGGCGGTGGTTAACCATGCTGCGGGCCATGTATGAGTGGTGGTGGATGGGGTGCAGCGCCTCCTGGTAGGGTGCCGTGGGAGAATCTGATGCGCCATCGTCGGTTGTGTTCTCGTCACAGCCTTCGGTGTCGTAGTCGAGGGGAATTTCGTCGTCGTCGCTGTCATCCCCCGACTCCATGCCCGGGCAGTCGTCGTCCTCATCATCGTCATGGTCGTCGTCGCTGCTCACGAGGTCGATGACGCCGCTGGGTGGTAGCCAGTTTTCGGGGTGCTCGCGGTGTGACATGCAGCATGTTGGGAGTCCGTGCTGGTCGTGGGCCAAGTCGTAGTGGCATACTTGGGGGTTGCCAATTCTCATTGGCTTGCCGTCAGGTCCCATGGGATACTCCGGCCATTCGAAGTGGATGACTGCGTATGCGATGTCAAAGGTGTTCACGGGGGCGTCGCCGGAGGGAACATGGCGGCGTAGGGCGTTAGACAGGGCAGCCTTCTCCCTCGCCACGCGCCGTTCTTGCGTTAAGGTCGATGGCGACATAGCGTCGGCAATGTCGTTGTCGCGGGGAGGCGAGGGTGGCGGGCTGTCGGGAACCTGGGTGACCAGATGCCGCGGGATGACGGGGCTGTCGGGTGATGGAGAGGGGCTCTTGGGACTGCGGGGATAATCCTCGGGGTAGCGGTCGGGGTAGTGCTCAGGGATGTTGTCAGGGGCTGGGCTGTCGGGAGAATATGGGGGGCTGGTGGGTGACAATGAAGGGCTGGTGGGGGAATATGGAGGGCTGTCCGGGCCTGGCCTCCTGGGTGAGCGAGGGGGGCTGTCGGGTGCAGGGCTGGCAGGGGAATACCAGTAGTGGGTTGGAGTGGGGCTGACGGGTTCTTCGTGATGATCGGGCGCCTGCGGTGCTCCCTCGTCGTGGGGAGCGGGGGTCACGCTGGCGGTGGGGTCAGGTGTGCCCCTCAGAAAGGGGTTGCCGTGCTTCATGAGGGCAGCGTACGAGTGGAAGTGCACGATGGTGTCTGCTGGTGCTGCGTCGCTGGGCGGGGTATCGCTGGAGCTGTGCTGCCCAGCGTGGTGGGTGTGCCGTGCGTGAACGTGCAGCCCCGGGGGCAGTCGCGCGGGGGGTGGCACGCTGTGGTAGTCATAGGACTGGGCGTGCCATGTGGGGGCGTCGCCAGTGGGGGCAGTGTGGTTGGTGGAGCGGGGGTTGCTTTCCTTGCCGCCGTACTGCCGGTCGAACTCCGTCTTGGTCAGCGGGTTTTGGCCCTTGGCGACGCGATCGTAGTTCACGATCAGCTGGTTCGTCAGGTGTCGTAAAGCGCTGGGCATCTTACCCTGGTTGACCCAGGCGTCATATAAGGTAGTTTTGTCGCTTATGTGGCAGGGCAGCGTGGGGTGATGGAAAAGGTGCAGGGGTTGGTGGCAGAAGGTGCAGTCGTTGTCGTTGGGCCCACCGAGGTTCTCGCTGCACACACCGGTCACCGTGCGGGTCGTGGCTGCCGCGGGCTCCGTGCTGAAGGAGGATGCTGGGGCTGGGAGCGTGAGCTGCCCAAGGAGTTTCCGCCCAGCGGGGTTGAGGCCGGATGGGTTGAAGTTGTTGCCTGCGGGCCGCGGGGCTGGCAAGCGTGGGCGGGTGCTGTCGCTCCTGGTGGTGGAGGTGCGCGGTGGGATCAGCGGCGGCGTCGGCACTCCGAAGTTGTGCTTGTGCTGGCCGGTGATCAGCATGTTGGCCAAAGTGGACTTGGTGGGTCCCTCCGCGTATGCCCCCACGTACTGGATCAGGTTCTCCTGCTCGAGGTTGGCCTTCATGATCTTCGTTTCCAGACTCTTCAGCTTGGTGTGCACGTCTTGCGCCACGTCGGTCACCTCGGTGAGCGGGTGCTCGTTGGTCACGTTCATGGACTTGCTGAATCGTTCTCGGACGATGCCCGCGAGGTGCTCGGGCAGGGCTTGAAGCATAAACAGACCGGCCGTCTGCAGGCTGATTACCTTGGAAGTGGAATCGTGGGGCAAGTTGACCCGCTCCATGAGCCCCACCAGGCGATCCCTGAGGGCGTTCGGGTCTTCACCAGCCAACATCTTCAAGTTTTTGATCTCGTCCTGGGCGGCCTCGGCTGACAGATCGGCGCACTTCAGCCTCAGCAGGAAGAAGAGCACGCGCCATGCGGCGTCCCAGTCGATGTCCTGATTGGTCAGCACCTGGAAGTGGTCTTCCCGGGGAAACGTGATGGGCTCGCACATGTATCCAGTCTGTGGCGGGTACGATTCGGTCTCCTCCATGATCAGCTGAGGCAGCGTCTTGCTTTCGCTGTTTGGGTTCAGCACGAACCGACTGATGACGCGGGTGGCGGCCTCCGTGCTGTTGAAGATGGCGGGCAAGGAGCCGAACAGTTTGCCCTTGAGTTTGTTGATCTCGGCGCGCGTGAGCTCATCGTCGCGGTTCGCGTTCTTTTCGAATACGAGGTTGCTGACGAAGGCACTGAGCTCATGGGCCAGACCGGTGAAATCGCCGTCGGACATGTTGGCCTTGGTGACGACTGGTAGTGATTTTGGTTTGGAGGACATGTTGATGGTGTGACGCCTGTACACGCAGACCTCACCCCTTAAGCAGGGGGCGTGGGGAACGGCAGCCCCACTTGTTATGCGGTTGCAAGAGTTGGCTGCCGTAACTAATCAAGATCCTGAAATGTTCAGGAGTGGAATTCCACTGTCACGTGGAACTCTCGGCCACAGTCGCGCGGCTGGCTGTTGGGACCACTGTCACGCGGTCGTCCTGAAATTTTCAGGAGTGGTGTTCCACTGTCACGTGGAATTCTTGGCCACTGTCACGCGGCTGGCTGTTGGGACCACTGTCACGCGGTCGTCCTGAAATCTTCAGGAGTGGTGTTCCACTGTCACGTGGAATTCTCGGCCACTGTCACGCGGCTGGCTGTTGGGACCACTGTCACGCGGTCGTCCTGAAATCTTCAGGAGTGGTGTTCCACTGTCACGTGGAATTCTCGGCCACTGTCGCGCGGCTGGCTGTTGGGACCACTGTCACGCGGTCGTCCTGAAATTTTCAGGAGTGGTGTTCCACTGTCACGTGGAATTCTTGGCCACTGTCACGCGGCTGGCTGTTGGGACCACTGTCACGCGGTCGTCAGGAGTGGTGTTCCACTGTCACGTGGAATTCTCGGCCACTGTCACGCGGCTGGCTGTTGGGACCACTGTCACGCGGTCGTCCTGAAATCTTCAGGAGTGGTGTTCCACTGTCACGTGGAATTCTCGGCCACTGTCACGCGGCTGGCTGTTGGGACCACTGTCACGCGGTCGTCCTGAAATCTTCAGGAGTGGTGTTCCACTGTCACGTGGAATTCTCGGCCACTGTCACGCGGCTGGCTGTTGGGACCACTGTCACGCGGTCGTCCTGAAATCTTCAGGAGTGGTGTTCCACTGTCACGCGGAATTCTTGGCCACTGTCACGCGGCTGTCTGTTCTGTAAAGGGGGGGGAAGGCGGTGTGCGCATTTCGGGTGACACACGGGTTTCAGGCAATCGGCGCATTGCAGCAAATCGAGCGTTTCAGGCGATGCTCGTGTTTCAGGCGACAGGCGCATTGCAGCAAATCGAGCATTTCAAGCGTTGCGCACATTTCATGCGATGCGCACGTTTCAGGCGATGCGCGCATTTCAGGCGATGCGCACATTTCAGGCGATGCGCACATTTTATGCGATGCGCGCATTTCGGGCGACGCGCACATTTCGGGCGATGCGCACGTTTCAGGCGATGCGCACATTTCCGGCGAATCGAGCGTTTTAGGTGATACACGTGTTTCAGGCGCCAGGCGCATTGCCGCGAATTGAGCATTTCAGGCGTTGCGCACGTTTCATGCGATGCGCACGTTTCAGGCGATGCGCGCGTTTCAGGCGATGCGCACATTTCAGGCGATGCGCACATTTCAGGCGATGCGCACATTTCAGGCGATGCGCACATTTCAGGCGAATCGAGCGTTTTGGGTGATACACGTGTTTCAGGCGCCAGGCGCATTGCAGCGAATTGAGCATTTCAGGCGACGCGCCAAACGGGCAAGGCGCGAACGGCTCTGCTGATGCTGTGCGTCAATGCTGCCACCGGGGTGTCAAAAGTCCTGAATGGCCCAAGTCACGGGGTGAAGGGCGAAGTGCTCCGAAATGAGCGTCTGGCGGAGTCGCGGGGGCCGTCGGCAGAGTGGGCACGAGCTATTGTGTGTCAGCCACGTGGACAGGCAGCGCGAGTGGCAAATGCGCCGTTCCTTCAAGCAGGGACACCGCAGGACGTGAGACGCGCAATGCTGCCACGTGGGGACAGGGGTCAGGCATATGACGCAGGCGTTCAAGCAGGGCGCGGGGCTTCGCCGGCAGAGCGTGCGACGAAACAGCTCGTTGATGCGGCGCTGGTGGGTCATGCTACTCAGGCGCGGCGCGCGGCGGGAACTCCCAACTTGAGCGTCAGAGCTGCCTCGGGCAAGCGACAGGGTGAGATTCTGCAGATAGCTCAGAGAGGTGTTTCAAAATCAATGGAAGGTGAAAGGTTCAGGAAACAGGGCAAAGTTGTGAAAAAGGCCCCCTTCTGGGAGTGTCAAAAGTGCACGGGGCTGGTGAGCATCCCCAAGGGTCTTGACAGGCAACCTGACGAAAAGGTGCCGGGTCAGAGCGGAGTCCTGAAGGGGAAGGCGAAAAGGGGCAATTCCAGCTCGAGAACCACGCAACGTCGGCCAAACGGGCTGCTGGGCCCGACTCCAAAAGGGATACCAAGGTCCAGCAGTCAGCAGATACCAAATTCGCAACTCGCTCGGGCTGGCTGAAAAGGTTGAATTAAGCCCCCGCGTTGGGCCAACCAGCCCGAGTGGGGATGCCCAAAGAAGGTGGCGGCAGTCGGCGCTGAATTCATGGGGTCGGCTCAGGCCACAACAGCGAAAGAACACAGTCGGGTAAAGTTTCGGAATTCATGGTGTCCAAGCAGCGAAGGAGTGTGGTGAATCCACTCTGCGTTCATACAGCCGGAGCGCGCGTGAATGCACACTTGAAAACGGTCGCAGCGGGGTCCGGGCAGAGGAGCCGTTGACTCTCGGGAGTTTGAAAAGTCGTCAGGAGTGTTGAGCGGTGACGTCGTCTGAAGCGGCCGAGCTTAGCCGAGCGTGCTGAATTTCCAAGTTTGTGCTGAATTCGAGTTTTTGAAACGGAAAGCCGCTGGCCGTCTCGGCGTCGCCGTGCACCTTCTCAACACTCCTAGGGTGGGAATTCACGGGAGTGCGAACTATCGCGCCTCACCTGAGAATTCCCTTAGGAACTTGGTAAAGAAAAGTAGTCGTAAACGACGAAGACGATGTCTTCGTACGAACACGTAGAAGGCAGCAGCAGAGGCGTTAGTGAGTGAAGCTAAAGCTGAGCTGCGGCACGCACACATACCGCAAACGCACGCACACAAGCATGAATTCAGGGTACACTTTTCGCGCGCCTGTTTGTTGTCGTGCGGTGAATTCAGAGGTGCTCCAGACTCCTTAGGTGCATATCGGGTCCCTGCACGACTGTCCGTTCTTTGCAAGAATAATAATAATAAAACATTTACGTCGATGAGTAAGGCAACGCCTTCGGAACGATCTACTCGAGTCTGTTCCCCTCATACATGACAGTCTGCTAGGCAGGAAGCATTCCACAAAGCGTGGAAGCAGGGGTGGCAAAGCACTAATGAAAGCGTGTCTGCCACCAGCGTCGGAAAAAACATCAGCAGGCCGTGGAGCTGATGCACGATGGAGATGGAGGCGGTGTGGGCGGTGGTGATGATGAAGTGAGAAAAGCCCAGGGGTGCTCCGGCCCCTGGGCCGGTGGTGCCCCCTTAGGGCCGGGGCCCTAAGGGGCCCCAACCCCGTGGGGGCTGGGGGGAGGGTGGGGGTTCACATAGCTGCCTAGCATTTCCCCTGCTGCCTTTACCACATCGGTTACTTTCCTATTTTCCGTGCAAAGTTCCTGAATGTTGGGTGCCTCTTCTACAATGCCACTCTCAGGTAGGGCTCCCGTTTCATGTAATATGCATCTTTCCCTTGCATGACGCCTACACATTCTGGACAGTTTTTTCAAGAGTGTCTTCACCCCACGGTGTGGAACCCCGATCCCTTTGAGCACCTTGCCAAAGCCTTCTGGTAAGTACCCCATGAGAGCAAGTTCCTCCGGCCACTCCACCGCATTAAGGAAGGGGGTTCCTCCTGCGTTCCTGTGCCCGCCATCCAAGTGTGCTCCAGGGTACTGGTTTCGTTGTTCCACATTATTCCTGCCCCCCACCCACGGACACAATCGGGGCGGCAACAGACAATCTTTCTCACTAAGGGCTTGCTCAATCATATCCGGGTGCAGGCCCGTTTCTTTGAGCAATTTGGGGGTGATCTTTTTATGCGGGACTACATTTATGAACCATTGAAGCAACTTGTATTGCATTTTCTCATTATCAAGTTTCTTACTAACAGGACACCCCATGCTCTCACTATCAATGGATAATATGACCACATCTGAGTACTTATCTTTGTAACATCCCTCCCCTGGCATTGTGTAGGGCCCCTTACCTGACCAATAATCATGTGGAATGAAGGGTATGGTTCCCCTTGGGTACTTGAAAATAAGCTTAAAACCCTTACCTGTCCACTTTTTGAGGTTCTTTGGCGACAATGGCAGGATCCAAATCCCCTCAAATCCCTCCGAGGTCCTGGCCGCCTCTAGGCCACGGGACAACGTTTGCATAACAGCAGATGCTTCCCTGAGAACCCCCCCATCAAAGGGTGGGTTCCCATATACCTTTTTCCCTTTTCCCGTTACACTGTTGACATATGCATCTCTTGCAAGTCCATCCCACCCTATCTTCCCCTTGTGGCAAAAGGGTCTCAACGCCTCCTTCATAGCCGCCGTGGGAATGCACCTCCTTGACTTGATTCCTGGGTGAGAGTTTACAGGGTTACAGAAAAGCTCACATCCGTCCTTTCCTAAGCCTCTCTCATCTATGATGATATCTAATAGGTCTCTTCTTATCGCATAACAATTCTTCGGGTCACCCGACTCAGTATTACATGCTATAAGTGCCGAGTGAATATCATTGGCCCGTTGTGTGTAATTGCTGATCGATGTCTGGGGTGTATCAGTTGTCAGCCTATGCCACTCAACTAACTTCCAGAATTCTTTCTTTTTAATGTACTGAAGGTCTTGGAAGTTGTGACTGCCATCACTGTTCGTGTCTATGGGTGCAGAAGCTACTGCTACAGTGCCTTTCCTAGTGTTTGACAACCTATACATGCTGGCCTCCGGTAGGGCAGCAAGTGGTCTAGAGGCTGTTAAGTCATTGTCTATTTCTGCTAAGGGGAAGATTTCGGAGGGGCTGATGATGCCCCCCCTTGTGTTACTGCCTTCTATTATCAATCTCGGGTCTCCCACTGTGGCTTTCCTGATGGTTTCTTTCATTTCCTCCTGCTGGTTTTCCCTTAACTGGTGTAGTTTATTTCCTTCCCCTGGGCAATTCAGTTGGATGTGTGTGTAGGTGCATTGTGTTGTTGCGCCACACGTTCGGCAGGTCGGGCTTTCACCAATTCCCATCCTATGTGCTCTATGTGGGGATGCCTGTAGGCCTGTGAGTTCCCTGCATCTATAAGCTGTGAAGTACTTGGATGCAATCTTTGACACATCCTTGATTGGTTTCACATGATTCTCCTCCAATAGCCTGAGTGCCCTTCCTTGTCCGTGCATGTCTTTCCACTTTTTGTGGTGGCTCAATCTTTGGAGTCTCCTAATGTGGTTCCTGATGCCTCCCGTTATGGATTGTTCATGAAAGAAGAGAGAAAAATCTAAGTCCCCATCTTCGTCGAACCTGAGCTGTCTCCCGCTGTACCTGAAAGCCGCTCTTTTGGCCGTCCTATCTACTTTGTCATGAAACCTATCGTTATTGTGCCCTCTGATCCATTTGATCAGGAGTTTCGCCTGTCCCATTGTGTTGTAAAATCCTAATTCCTCCAGAATCAGTCTAATGGCTACCAGGTCCCTTCTGTTCGGCTCTTGCATAAGGTCCCTGACATTTAGGGTTCCAGGGTCACGGTTTACAGCATTGATAGTTGCCATGGAGTCAATCACATGGGTAAGAGGAATCATGGTGTTTAGAATTTCATGCTTCCGATCTTGGAGTAACTTTCTGAGGCCTAAAATTTCTGCAGTAGTAGAGCTAGGTTTATGGATGTTATCTATGATTCCTGCAGTGGGTGAGGTGATAGGTGCTTCCCTTGGTATGTTATGTTTACTCATGACCGGTGTAGGGTCTCCCTCCTCAAATCTCATGTATGCTGCTCCGCAACTTGCAAAAGATGAACTTTTGTAGAGTGATCCGTCACTTGCAAAGTCAAAGCTAACCCTCTTATCTGCTTCGTCCTGTGCGCCCTGTTCTTCATCCTCTGATGCACTCGGGCAGCTGAACTCACTGTTATCCGCTGCGCATGAGTTGTTGCATCTAGCTCTGAAAAGGTCATTGAGTCTATCTCCAACATATGTTAAGTATGTCTCGGCTTCCGGTCCTTCTCTCATGTTGATCCTAGCTGTGCTATTGGCATGCATTCTCAAAAAGTTTTGGTTCACCGGCATTAGGGTTGAACCGTCCTGCAATATGTGATATTCATTAACTGATAAGGTCTTCAGTCCTGTTTTGTCTGGCATGTATGTCCCTTCTTGATTCTTGGTGTACATCTTCAGTTGTAAAGTGCCCAAGCCGGTGTCATGTCTCTGAACTGTGACTAGCTTCATCCCTTCCTGGCCCATTCCTGTCCCTTTCCAGCACATCATGCCCTCCTCCGGGGCTTGCGGTGTGTCTCTGTATTTGGTTTTAACCTTCCGCAGTTCTGCCCCTGACGAGTCACATATAACCTCTGTCTGGAGGGCTAAAAACCAAGATGGAGGTTCTGTTCCTTGTAGGCTATGCTTTGCCCTCAATTCTTCCCAGCTAAGCATAAGCCCTCCACAAGACTGAAGAAAGGAACCCATGTATCTAAGATTCCGGGTTGCAACTAGCATACTTATCTTCTCATACACAGGCTTCGGGAGTGACGAGTAAAGAAAGGTCTGTAGTTCCTCGTAGTCCTGTAGGGTTGAATGCTTTGTGTCTATAGAGTATCCATATTTTGACAATATGTAGCTCACCCGTTTGAACCAGTTCCCGCCTTTATCCGTGGCTTTTTTGAAGGGGAGGTGGTGGGATAAAGGAGAGCCCTGAATTTTTAGTTCCCTCGCTTCTCTTTCCATAACATAACTTGCCATTCTGCTCCATGTGCTGCTGTTGTCTCTGTACAAGTGTGCATTCGGTGTGCCGTGTGTTCCTTGTATGATCTGGTCACTCCAATATTCGTATTCTGTTGTATTGCATAGTGTGATTAAGGTTTCCGAGATGCATGTAGCATGGGCAATGTCTGTTACATTGTCAATCCCCAGTCCTCCTAGTGCGGCCGGTGTCCAGACTAATTGATGGTTTGTGTCTATGGGACAATTTAAGTATCTCAAGACAAAGTTTGCTATTGTGCCATCAATTTCTTTTGCTACATTGTTTGTTTCCGTGCTAATGGTCGATGTAACTTTTAAGGGATATGCCATTCTTGGTACAACAACCGCATTGATTATGTAACGAAGCTGATTCAAGTTTAAGGTTTGTGTTTGAACTGACAGCAGGCTTTGGGTGAGCTTATCCATGAGTATCTGTTTTTGGTGTTCCCATCCGCCATCCAGCGCAAACCAAACCCCTAAGTATCGGTTTGCCTCAGTTCTGTTGCTATATTCAAGATAGGCAGGGGTCTTGGGCGGAAGCCATTCAGACCATGTGTTGGGCCCTTCCTCTCCGTCTTCGATTTTCAGCATACCTCCGGACATGAGTTTCTTTTCCAACTCAATATGCCCTTCATATGCTTTGCCCCTCTGTCTTGCAGGTTTCCTATGGGAGTACTTAGATTTTTTGGCATTAATGGGAATCCCTATGAACCTCATGAACTCATTGATCACCCCGAGCATGTCCTGTACTTCCTCTTTTGATTTCCCTATCAGGATGATGTCATCACAGAAGAATCTGGCAAAAATGTTAGGCGGTGAATTCATGTTCAGCCATTTTCTGTTCTTCTGGGGTGAAGTAGCTCCCGGGTTTCTGGTAGCATCTCTTGGTTTCTCCAGGGCATACCCGTAGGTCTGTTTCATGGGGTTCTTCCCGTTGGCCCTTTCTGCCAGCCAAATGGCCAATATGTCCATGATTGCCACAAACCTGAGGGGACTTAGGACTTCTCCTTGGGGCACCCCACATTCAAGCATCCATTCATCTGTCATGCCTTCAGATGTGAGGACTGATCGGGATGCTTCGGATGTGATGTCCGAGATGATTGTAATGATGTTTTCGGGCAATCCTATTTTCTCCAGTGCTAGTTTGCTCATCCAAAATTCTGCTCGGTCAAAAGCTTGTTTAAGGTCCAGGTAGACAACATGCAATTCCTTGTCGAATCTGTTAGCATCGGAAATAACTTCATTTAGGACTTGCAACGAATCCTCAATGTTTTTATTGGGTAAGAAGGCATCTTGGATTGGGAAAAAGACCGGATGTTTGGATAAAGCCTTCTTTATTCTATTTGCAATGATGGAATTGAACAACTTCATGCCTGTTTCCAGCATGGTGAGTGGTCTGGAATTATCTGAGGTGCACGGTTTGCTTGGATCTTTGGGGATCGGTTGAATGAAGCCCGCTTTTGCTAATCTTGGAAAAGAGCCTGTCCTCAAAATGTTGTTAAACATTTCAAGTATTAATTCCTGGAGGTTTTGGGGTCCCTGTATCCATTGTGCATAATGCATTCCCGATGGGCCTGGGGCTGTGGATACTCCACATGATCCATAGACTGCCTCCAACTCCTTCATGAGTATAGGTTCTGCTAGCTGCTCGGTGACATGCTGAGGTAGTTTGGGGCTGTTCTCTAAGATCGATCTCAACCATGGGGGTAGGTGCTTGGGTGCTTCGGGTCTAGTGGAGAAGAGTTTATTTTCTTTGTATTCTTTTAAGATGGCTTGCTTCCTTTCATTTGCTGTTAGCGGTACCTCACCTTTGTCGTCATATTCTGGGGCTGCACCCTTTTCCGTCCCTTTTTTGTTTCCTAAAGCTCTATCCAGGAAGGCTGAAACCTTCTTTGCAAACAGATGTTGCATCTCTTCCTTCTCCCGGAGCTTCCAGTATCTTATGTCCTTGATTCTGCTCTCTTGGAATGCTTTTGTAACTGTTGGCAGGCTCGCCTCAAGTCTGTTACTCCATGCCTCAGCCGTTTCTTGTGGCTTCCTACAAAGACTGTCACAAGGTATGGTACTGACGAGGCATTCTGTTGCTTCCAAGTCCTTCTCCTTTTCTATCTCTCCCAGCATTCGGTGTGCTTTCCTCAATGACTGAAGCCATTTGTATAGATAGTTTGATGTGGCTGATGGGACCGGCCTTTTGTGCATCTTTTTCCCCCTCGTTCCAAATGCGGCACACGCCGCTTTGTTTGCTGATTCATGGATGAAGTCCCAAGTTTGGTCCGTATCTTCTTTATGGGGACTACAGTTATCCATACTCTTCTTACTGCCCTCCAATTCTTGCTTTTTATTTACTAGTTTTTGTAGTCTTTCTGTATAGGCTTTCCATCCAGTGGCATATTTGAAGTTGTATGCATTGGTTTTGTCAAGGGCTGCTAGGGGTTTGCCGCAATGACTCCAATGCTCTGCTTGCAGGCTCTGGTGCATGCAGATGTCCCATATGTGCCCTTCTCCATGCTCCTTAGGTCCTTCGAGTTTTAAGACTTCAGTGTTTCCCAAGTGAAAGTGTGTTTTGAGGTATTTCAAAACATCTTTTTTCCCATAATTGATTGGGAATTTCAAGCTCCAAATATTACCAATTTTTGTGTAACCATGCTGTGTCACTCCCTCTGGCATGCCAATGCCCCTAGAGCGGATGTGTGCGGAGTTCCAAGGTGAGCCCATGTGTATCCACCATTCTTTAGTCTTGTTGTGCCACTTTATGCTACCTTTTGTGCTCGTCAACTTACCCTTCCATGTGCTCAAGTCTTCCTTTAGGTTGTCTCCGTGGATATCCTCCTTTTTCATATTGTAGTCTGTAGTGTCTCCTAGAACAGTGTTTATTACTTGTGCTGCATTGTTTTGTTCAATACTTGCATTTGCTAAATGCTTTATGGTGTATCCATTTTTCTCCAAGATTCTGGCTACAGCAGCCTTTGTAAGCTTTCTAAAACCTCCTACCGTCTCTGTGTGCTCCAGTCTTACTGGGAAACCAGGGTACTTGTCATGTGTAGTGTCATTTGCTCCGTTCAGGCGCGGTTCCTCTGTAGGGGTATGTTTCTGTTTTTCAGGGTGTATCTGCTCTCCTCTGATGTCAATCTGAGCCCAAACTATGCCGTGGTCTGAAACAATGTATGGGTTCATTTCAAGCCAGCCAGCAGCCGCTGTTCTATCTTCCATTCCTTTGTTTGCCATTATATGAGTGAGTTTTGCTTTTGAACTGTTGTTCACAACCCTTGTGAATATCTCATTACATTCTGGATGCATGTGTGTGATAAGTTCTGTTAATGTTGTCCTGTCATCATTGAAGTAACTTAAGAGGTGTTTGTTCTTAGTCTGGTGATCTTTGTATGACATCTGCTGACCTTTTGTTATCCTTTGGCTTTGGGTCAGTGTGCAATTCTTGTCTCCTATTTCTATGTGGGCCTTGTTTCTGTTGTCTCCTGACTTGGCCGCCCAATCCTTAAGGGTTTTATAGAAGTCCTCTTGTTCCTCTTTGAGACTGGCATCGTTCATGTACCCGCTTGCCACCGAAAACGAAAAACCCTTTGTGCCTGTAAACCGAATCATGACTGACCTTTTTTGTGTCCCGTCCACATATGTTGCATTGGGTGTAAGCGGTATATCTTTGGGGTTCCATACTATGAGGGACCCTATACTAGCCTTTTCATCCGTATGTGACATTCTAAAGTTTAAACCTTTCTGGAGCATCAATGTCTTAACCATTGGCATACTTGTGGTTGAGATCTTGGTCTCAGAGACACATATGATGTGTGCTTTTCTGTCCAGCACTAGGTTACAAATGGTCTCTAGCTTAATCATACTATCCTGGTCCTCCTTTGTGTGTCTCAATCCTCTCATATTCATTCCCATTACTATAATGTGTTCCTTTCTCCCTTGAGCTCTCTGTAGTTCCTGCAGCCGTATGTTTTCCGCCTCATTCCGTGAGTGCTTAGCCTTTTGTTTGATGCATCTTCCATCCACTCCGTATAAGTTTTTGTGGAAAAAGATGTTTTCCGTCCGCTCACAATTTTGAACCTTCCTCCTCAGTTTTTTCCCTGCCTGGTACCTCAAGCCCGTGGTTTTGAGGGTGTTTCTTTTTCCCGGGGCATTGGAAGCCATTGCTTTCCCTGTTCTAATACCTCCAACCACCACTTGTTTTTCCCGGGATTCTCTATTTTGAGCTATTTCCTCAGGGGTTATATTCCCATATCTGAGTTGCTCCCTTATTATGGCTACCGCTCCCCTGTTGTTTAGCTTCTCATTTCTAGTGAATTTCCCGAAGCCATGGTGATACTTGATGTTAGAAGTGACCATGCTGTTTATGATGTCTCTTTCTAGCTGGTGCTCTCCTGCATATCTGAGTTTTTGAAGGATTTCCTGAGTTTTGACTGCTGTGTGGAAGACCAGAAGGCCTTTGTTTTGGGGATCGATCTCACATCTGAGACCTAAGTGTTTATATACTGGTGTCTTGTTGTCATGTCCTTCTTTTCCCATTTTTGTGAAAGGTTTGATTAAAAGAACAGTGTTCTTATGTTTCAAGTGTATTGCCAATGTCCATTCCTGACTTTCATGAAGGATATAGGTGTGGTGTTTTGTCTGGAGAAATTTGTTTATGTCATTGTTGTATTCCTGTTGGCTACCGTTTATCATTTCATAAAAGGTGGGCTTGTTGTTGGTGCAAGTAAAGTCTAGGTTCAACTTGGAGCACAGTGTCTCAATGTTGGCTATGGTAATGACTCCTTTCCTGCTGTATACAGGGTTGTATTTTGTAATGTCCTTGTTGGTGTTCCCTCTTTCATCCTTGGGCTGAGTGATCCTGTCTTGGATTATTTCTTGTAGATCCTGAATGTGTAATGTGGCCTCCGAGTTGTGGTGCTCCCCTTCAATGCTCCCTTCCTTTAGATAGGTGAAGAATGGTAAATGCTCGCTCCTGTCACACCATTGCCTCCATTTCTCCGCTGTTCTGATAACCCAGATCCCGCATGTGTGATTATCCAGTTGCTGTCTGAACGTTGATACCTCTACCTTCCAACTTCTCCCGTTTATGGTTTTGTGATGAATTTTCAACCAAGATGAGAGTGCCCCTTCAAGTTTGCTTTGTGTTTCGGTTGTTGTTATTACCCCAAGTGAGTCATAAATATAGGCTTCTATGTGTTTTTCATTTGTAATTCGGAGGGTTATGAGTTTCCAGTGTTCACCGTTGCTCACCCCGAAGTGGGTCCTCAGGTGTTTGCCCAATGCTTTCCTGATGAGGTGTACGAAGCTTGGTTCCCCGGTTTCCAGTTTTGAAAGGAGTTCATCATAGCCTATGGGGGGGATCGAGCTTTTGTCCTGTAGCCTGAGAGCCTCATCTAGCTGTTCAGAATCAATCCCTTCCCCGTTGTGTCCTGTTTTTGCTTCAAGACTGTTATTGTTTAGGGTTGATGACCCAGCGGGCTGCCCCCCTTTTCCCCTCATGATCTCTTTCCTGGTAGATGGCACTTCAGTCATATTGCTTCCGATGTGTATGGCATCTGCCATTTTAATGGATGATGTTGTTGTGCTTGGTTCCAGTTGACCAGGATTCCCCTTTTGTCCATGGTTGTTGGTTCTGTTTGCTTCTGTGTGGGTGTTTGGGTGTTGATTCCTTCCTGCTAGTGTTCTCATTAGCTTTTTCCTTGCGGGTATATGCAAAGGTGTGTTATGGTCATGTTTGGACCGTCTGCCTCTCCTTTGTGTTGTGAAAGTTCTTCCTACTGCATCCTTCATTACCTTGTATCGGGCATTTTGATAAGGTTTTGTCTTATACTGTAGTCTTGTTTTGGTTTTAATGTGTGCCCATTTGATCCAGGTTCTGGGTCCAGGGTTGTTGTTTTTTGTCGGTTTTGCTTTGTTGTGTGCTAGGCAAGATGCCACGTGCCAAAGGAGGATGAGCGGCCCTTGTGATGCAGTGAGTTCCTCTCTCATCCGTTTTCTTTGAAGGGATACATAGCGGGCCATGATGTGAAGAGCGGTGATTAACATACCTTCGATTGGAGTGCTCATCTTGTCTGCTGCTGAGTTTGTCTTCCCGACCATTTTAGCAATTATGTGTTCCTGCATTGGTGCCCAGCCTGTTACTTTGGGGAATTGGCCCACAGATGGTTAGTGCTATTGTCATAGTCAGCTTGCTGCAACAGTATTTTATATATTTTACACAAGACCCGGGGTTTTCTGGGCGATCCCCCGTTGGCAAGGCGGACACCGTGCTAGGCCACGGTGCTCCAACGGGGCAAGTGTACAGGTGTTTTGTTTTTAAAGTTCTGCTTTCTATGTTTGTATGAACTGCTTGCAGCTGTCTGCTCATCCTAAAAAGTTGCTGAGAATCAGGTGAGCTAGTCTCCTGCAGGCTTAACTTAGCCACTAACGGTGTTGAAGGATTTGTTCAGCTTTTTCTTAGTTCCTCCGACTGAGCCAGGGGTGCCTCTGTCCCGCTTCTCCCCTTTCCCCTTCTGTTCAGGGGTGAGGCCCACTTCTCCCCCCTGAAGCATCCTCTCATTGTAACACATGCACTTGATGTGGTTGAGCCTGGCAATCCTGTCTTCTCCGTGAGTGACCGAGCTGCAGTACTCAAAGCCCTGGAAGTAAGAGAGCACCAGCCTCCCCCTTTCCTGGCCCTGTACCAGAACCTGCATCTCGGTGGGGAAATCCATGATTTCCGGGGGTTCATTCCCATCAACCATATAGTCATCACCACCCTTCTGTAGTGGCTCACCATCCTCCCCCTTCTTCATCTTCAGAAACAGCACCTGTCGTGTGTTTCCCGTGTCCCACGGTCTGTTATCCTCCGATAGTTTTGTAGTGGTTCTTGTTAGACTTGTAAAATTATGTAACACAACCTGCTGCTTTGTGGTGGGCTGAGTTGTGCTCGATGCATGTTTCATTGAATTCCTTGTTTTAGCATTTCGGGCTTGATAGGTGGCATGTGTTGTTACCTTTTGATGGTTGTTTGAGATAGGGTGGATGCGGTCATGAGTGTATTTGATGTCCTCCACTAGCTCGGCAGTCATGGGGTGCTTCAGGAGGTAGTTGGCAACATCCTTTGCCTTCATCGGCATCCTGTTCCCCTGCTTGTTCGATGGCTTCCAGGCCCATCGGGCCTCCCAATAGAGGTCACCGACATTGTGCACCCTGACTGTCCAGTCTGTTCCGCTCGCTGTTTTAATCTGAATGAGGTCAAACATCAACTGGGTGTGCTCACTGTCTACATTTCCAATCAGGACGAAAGGTTGCTTTCCTCCTCCGAAGGTCAGTGCTGTTGCTGTCACCAGAGCTGGATTTCCCCCCGCCTTAGAGATTGCAGCGGCTACCACTGTCCTGACCTGCTTCACTTCCTTTCTGGTGATATTTGCATATTTCCTTCCTGTCAGCTTCAGAAATCTGAACTGGCCCTTGAATTGCTCATCCTCTTCTTCCTCCTCATCCAACTGGACTGCATTGGTGAGCTCCCCATTCCGAATTTTGGCTGCAGTCTCCTTAATTGCTTCCCTATCCACCTCATCCCCTGCCAGTGCTGTGTACATTCCTCCACCCTTCTGCCCCTCCTGTTGGTCACACCCACTGTTTGTGAGCTCATGGTCTGTTACCAGCCCCTCCTCTGTCAATTGGTTATGAATAACAATTGTGCTTCTGTTTAAGTACACTACTGGTGACATACTCCCTTGTGCAATCCTCAAGTGTGTGACAGTGTGACCCCCTACACCCCAAGCATCCTTTATGACCTTTTGCATGGAGTAAACATCTTGCTTGTGATTGGCAGGGAAAGTTGCATTATGAGGCCTTCTAGGCGGCCCGCACTTAATTGTGTCAAAACGTACCTCAGCCTCCTCATCCTCGTCCGACATGGGGTCCTCCTGTAGTGGTCCTTTGCCTGACCCCTGCCATAAACAATCCTCATACGGTTTGATCATACTAATGTTTGTGATTGTCATATTTGTGGCCTCCAATTTACTTAAACCTTGCCCCGCTTTAACTGACATGATTAGTAACCACACAATTTTCATCATCAGGTGCATCCCTGATCCCATCTTCCCCTTCCCTCCTTCAAACAGAATCATCAACAAGTTGTTGTTTTTATGAAGGGTTGGTTGCTTCCTATTCTTTGCTATGTTACTATTAAATCTTTTGAAATTACCATGGCGACATCCCTCCTTCTTCCTGGCTGTCTGGCTCGTGGTCAGGGCTCACTAGATCATAGGTAACTTTGACCGGATTGTGCTCGGGGGTACTCGATTCTTCTTCTTCACTGTCATGATCTATTGAATGCTCCGGGCTGACTAAGTCATAAGTTACATGGGATGGGTTGTGTTGCGGTGTGAGATAGACTTCTTCTTCTGTGTCTGTTTCAGTTTCCTCGGGAGTTACTGACAGCGGTGTGTCAGACATCGGTGACATCCACACCTGGGCCTCTGCACCATCCGCGGGGGCCACAAACTCCTCCGTCCCCTTCTCCTGCAGTTTTGTTACAGACATTCCTTTTAGTCCCCTTTGTGCTTTGTTTGCTATTTCAATGAAACAAATTTTGTGGTTTGTGTTCAAACCACCAATGCTTTGTGATTTGTAATATCTGCTCGGTTTGTCATTGTTTATCATCACGTGCTCCATGCCTTGTGTTCGGGCATTCGGGGTTGACTGCTCCCTAGCATGTGTTTTTGGATCTAACTCCACATCCTCCTTGTCCCGTGTTCTGTTTTTCATGGTCGGTTTGCTTGCTTTCTGTGTTTTCCTTAATGGACTCCATGTTTGAACTTCACTTGTTCTATGCTCTCTAACATCTGCTTTATATTCCAACTGCCTATGCTTATTAACCTGTGTTCCGTACTCCATTTGCTGATGCTTTGTGCTTTCTGCTCTCTGCTCGGGATGACCTGGTTCTGTGCTCTGTGCATTGTGGAACAGTTGTGAAAAGCGTGGTCTATTCAGCAATGTGATGCTCTTGTTGCATGTAACATGGGTTGTCGGCAAGTCTTGTCTCGAGGCAGTACCCCAGGTTACCTCTAATTGCTGATTTGATGGGTGTGAGGCTATAGTACAGATGTTTATGATTGCAAGTAATACTTGAAGAATAATAAAACTTTCAAGAAATTTTTTGACTTCAATCATTTTTCTATCATTGTTCCTCATACTGATCCCTCGGATTCAGTGTCGGTATTCTGGCGCCAGTTAGCACCATTGCACCTGCAAGTCATGCAACAGAGGGGCAGCCCGTACTTGTCGTACTTCCTGATTCTACGACGGGTACGGGCTTGGCTCCCAATCCTCAGAGGGCGCCCAGCCTCGTCTAAGGGGTATTCAGGGTAAGCCAGTCTCGCCCGGGCATAAGCCAAAGCCCAGGTATCGCGGACGTCTCCGTCAGGCTCATGCTCAACCAGGGCATAAGACATGGCATCCCATTCTCTACCTAGCCTTGCAATAGTGTCTACTACTGAAAACTCGAAAGCCGGATCTTCTTCCTCAGTCTCCTCTCCCTCATGCTCTTCTTCGATGACGTCCGCCTGTTCACTCATACCCGAACTTGTTTTCAGGCTACGTGTTGTGGCTTGTGGTTTCTTGCTGCTTTTGTTTTGTGAGTGAGGATTGTTTGTTGTGGCTTGCTGAGGGGCTCTTGATGGGAATATTTCAATGCAAGGTGCAATATGGCCTTGTGCAGCCCTATGCTTTGTGTGCTGTCTGCATGTAATTCCAGTTCTGTGTCCTGATTTCAAACTGATCATGTTTCTGACCATATGCCTGTGCTGTCCGAGCCCGAGCCCTTGTGTTTTATACTTTGTGTTCCGCCTGCCCCTGTTCCGTGTTAAGCATTCCGTACTTTGTGCTCTGTACCTAGTGCTCTGTGCCGTGTGTTGGGTTTTCTGATTGTTTGTGATTGATGTTACACGTCCAATATTCTGTGCTGGGCCTTTCTGCTTTCTGTGGTTTGTGCCCATTGTTTTATGTTTCAACTGTATCTGCTCTGTGTGCTGATTACGGTGCTTCCTGACCCAATTCAGTTTACTATGATTAGTTCTCCTGCTTCCTCTATAGTTGTTCTGGACTGAATTTAGCAGTGATCTGCAATTTATGCATTGTGCTTTGTGCTCATGAAGCCTCTGTTCTATGTTATCTGCTTGCTGCTTTGTGCTTGGCTTTCCCCCTTTTTGTGTTCTGTGCTTTTTGTTTGGGATGTTTTTGTTTTGTGCTCTAGCTTCTGTGCTCCGGTTGTCCACATTCCTTACCATGTGTTTAAGTTGTGCAAAGAATTTGCTCCTTGTTCTGTGCTCCATGTAAGGTTTGCCATTGCTTTGTGCTCTATATCCTGTACTCTGTGCTTTGTATTGCATAATCTGTGCTCTGTGCTTATTGTTCAACCTGCCTACAACCTGAGCTTTAAGATTGGTGCTTTTTGCTCGGCCCTTCCACATTCTGTGATCTGTGCTTTGTGTTCTATGCTTCTGCACCTGCTGTGTGCTATGTGCACTGTGTTTAGTGCTCATATCTTCCCAAAGTTCTGTGCTCTTTGCTCTATGTTGTATGGTCTGTGCCCATGCTTCCCTTTTACTGTGTGCTATGCTTTGAGCATGAACTATCCTTACACAGTGCTCTGTGTTCTTTAATCCGTGTGCCCATTCTCTTTGTTTTGTGCACCCATTTCCCAATCTGGGTGATTTGTGCTTTGTGCTTCGTGCTTGCATTGTTCTTGCTTTTTGCTTAATGTACCCATTCCCCAAATGCCAAGCTATATGCTCACTATTTTGTGCTTTGTGCTCGATCTGCCTATACTTCGTGTTTTGTGCACTATGTTTGGTGCAGCCATACTCCGTGCTCAATGCTTTATGCTCCGCCTGCTCGTGCCCCGTGCTTCGGGCTCTGGGCTCGAGTCGCATAGTTCTGATTTTAGTGCCATTTTCCTGTAAGAGGCAATGAGGGGCGGTGAGGGGCGGTGAGGGGCGGTGAGGGGCAGTGTGGGGCGGGTGAAGGGCGGTGAGAGCCATTGAGGGCGGTGAGGGACAGGTGAGGGGCTATGGGGGCGTGAGGGGCAATGCGGGCATTGAAAGGCGGTGAGGGGCAATGAGGGCCGGGTGGTGGCAGTGAGGGGCAGTGGGGAGCGGTGAGGGGCAGTGAGGGGCAGTGAGGGGCAATGAGGGTAGGGAGGGCAATGAGGGCCATTGAGGGGCAGCAGGGGGCATTGAGGGACAATAAGGGGCAGTGAGAGCGTGAGGGGGGGATGGAGGGCAAAAGGGCAATGAGAGCGGTGAGGGCGATGAGGGGCAGCGAGGGGCGGTGGGACAAGGAGGGGCGGAGCGTGAGGGCGGTGAGGGCGGTGGGGGACAGTGAGGGGCGGTGAGGGCGGTGAGTGGCAATGTGGGCCGGTGAGGGGCAGTGAGTGGCAGTGAAGGGCAATGAGGGGCGGTGCGAAGCGACGAAGGGCGGTGAGGGGCATTGAGGGCCGATGAGTGGCATTGAGGAGCAGTGAGTGGTGAGGGGGGGGGAGTGAGGGGCCGTGAGAGGCAATAGGTGGCAGTGAGGGGCAACAAGGGACTGCGGTGAACAGTGAGGGGCTGTGAGGGGCGGTGAGGAGCAGTGAGGGGCAATGAGGGGCAATGAGGGGCGGTGGGGAGGTGGGGCGATGAGGGGCTGTGAGGGGCAATGAAGGGCGGTAAGGGGCAGTGAGGGACTGTGAAGAGCGGTGAGGGGCGGTGAGGGGCCATGAGAGGCAGTGAGAGGCGGCGAGAGGCTGTGAGGGGCTGTGGGCTCCATGCCTGCGCACTATGTTTGATCTGACCAGACTCCGTGCTCAATGCTTTATGCTCCGCCTGCTCATGCTCGGTGCTTCGGGCTCTAAGCTCGGGTCGCATAGCTTTGATTTTAGTGCCATTTTCCTGTAAGAGGCGGTGTGGGGCAGTGAGGGGTGGTGAGGGGTGGTGGGGGCACGAGGGCGGTGAGGGGCGGTGAAAGGCAATGAGGGCTGAGGGGTGATGATGGGCGGTGAGGAATTTTGTGATGGACAATGAGGGGCGGTGAGGGCAATGAAGGGGCAGTGAGAGGGGCAATGAGGGGCAATGAGGGCAGTGGGGAGCGGTGAGGGCAGTGAGAAGCAATGTGTGGCATTGAGGGGCAGTGAGGGCGTGGGGGCGGTGAGGGGCAGTGAGGGGCGGTGAGGGCGTGTGAGGGACAGTGAGGGGAGGTGAGGGGCAGTGAAGGGCAAGAGGGGCGGTGAGGGGGTTCAAGGGGGCTGCGAGGGGGGAGAGGGCATTGAAGGGCGGTGGGGGGCAGTGAAGGGGGGCAGTGAGGGGCAGTGAGGGACAATGAGGGGCGGTGAGGTATAATGAGTGGCAATGAGGATAGGCAGAGAGGGGCAGTGGAGAGCGGTGATGGGCATTGTGTGTTTTAGTTTCAAGATGAATGAAGTGTTTGTGTGGTGTGTTGTTATTGGGGAAGGCGGGTATTGGGGGAGGGGTTTTTGTCTTTACCTGGCCATTGTTCCGGATCTTGTATTTCGGGACCTGATATTCCCAGGCCTGGTGAAGAGTGTCGGACTCAAGAAAGAAGGAGACCGTCAGCAGCATGTGTTGCTCATTGATGTTGGATCCTGCTTCCCCCTTTCCAGTTTTCCCAATGTAAGCAAGGGGTTCTTTGTTTCTTTGAAGGGTGATGTTGCTATACTTACACCTTACTGCTGTCAGCAAGTTTCTCCTAATGCTCAACGGTGATTCTAAAGTAACAGAGATTCCTCTTATGGTGTGGGATTTAAACTCACCCGTCGCCCCACAGGCCGCAAGGTATCTGTTAATCTTTCCCTCCGGTCCTTCCTCGTAACCCAAACCTCTAAGCCCATCAGCCGAGAGCTTTACCCGCTCCAGAAAGACCTGTGACAACCCGCTATCTTCCGCCCTCTTAATTTCTCTAGCAACAACAAGTTTTACAGGTTTAAACAACTGTTCTTCACACAAATTCAATGCCTCCCACTTCCTAATTTTGCTGTTTGTGTTTTCGGATGTGCACAAGTAGTTTCCCCCTTGCTTAATGGAGGTTGTAATTGTGGTTCTACCGTTTCTTCCGGGTTCAGGGCGTTGCGTGCCCCTTTTAAGATTCCAAGGATGTTTGTCGGTTTCTTTCGGTTGTTTCGGTTTGTGTTGTGGTCCTTTGTCCAATGCTGAGTTATTTTCCGTGGTTTTACTTTTGAAACACTTGTTCCGGTTAATTCTACGGTGTGTTCCGAAGATGCCCTTGGCGCAGGTAGTGTTCACGTGTTTTAAGATGAAACAAACTGAAACACAAAGCTTATCGATTTCTTTCAATTTGTGCGTCGTGTGTTGCGTTACTTTACCCGATGCTTGCTTCAATTCCGTGGCTTCTCTTGTGATGCTCTTGTTAGGGTTGATTCTACGGTGTGTTCCTACAATGCTCTTAACGCAAGTAATTCTCACGTGTTCTGGAATGGAACAAACTGAAACGTAATGTTTATTGATTTCCTTCGGCTTTTGTGTCGTGTGTTGCGTTAGTTTGTCCAATGCTTGCTTGATTTCCGTGGTCTCTCTTTTAGTGCTCGTATACGAGTTGATTCTACGGTGTGTTCCTATAATGCTCTTTCCGCAGGTGACTTTCGTTTGTTCTAGAATGAAACAGAATGAAACGAAGTGTGTAATTCTCTCCTTCCGTTGTTGTGTTGTGTGTCTGGTTGCTTTGTCTAATGCACGCTTGGTGTTCACAAGTCTGCTTTGTGAACTGATGCCTGGTGTAACTCTATGGGGTGTCTCTCCAATGTTCCTAGCGAAAGCAATTCTCTCGTGTTCTAATTTGAGACAAACTAAAAAGAAATGCTTGGCGAGCTCTCTCCTTTGCTGTGTCGTGCGTTTCTCCTTTTCCAATGCACTTTTACCGTTAGTGTGTTTGCTTTGTGGGCTATTAGTCCAAGTAATTCTACACTTTGCTTTTCCAATGCTCCTTGCTTGAGCGCTTTTTGCATAATCTCGAAGCAGGCTGTTTTTTATTCTTGATTCAACTTCCAGTTTAAGGCTCTCCGTAGCTTTGACCGGTTTCGGAGTATGGAGTTCCGCTTTGATCAAAAAAGCCGTCGTGATGCTAGGCTTTTGGAATGTCGCTCTATGAGTTTCCTTGACTGGAGTTAAAACGTTCACAATGAAAAGTAAAACAAAGTAAAACAGTTTAAACGTCTTTAGCGCAATCTCTCAACCTTGAAATTTTGAAAAGCAATGGAAGCGAGGCTTACCTCTGCTATCCATAGCGCGTAATCTTCGAGCTCTCGCTCCGCTGTGAAGCACGCCAGGTAGTTCTCGACGTTCACGGTTTTACCTTTAATGACAACCGTGAGGGCGTCTTGGAGCTTTCCAATGGCGGGGTGCTTTCTTCCTTGGTTTGCGATGAAGTGTTTCAGGAGAACCGCCACGTCTTGCGCCTTCTTCAGAGCAGCCTGCGTGAAGGTTGCCATATCTGCACACCAATTCCTTTCCCCTCTGAGCTTCGAGTTTTTGCTCGAATTATGCAAACGAACAATCAAAAACTTAGTCTGTTAGTCAGTGGTCAGTAAATATCCGCCCCCTTGAGCACAGTTAAGTGCTCAAAAAGGGGCGGCGCGATTAAAGGTCGCTCGTTGTCGCCTTCACTGCCCTACGGATCCTAGGATCCATAGGACTACAGGTTTTTAAAAAATAAAGGGCAAGTAAAGCAAGATAAAATATACCTTTGGTATACTTTATTAGCTTTACTGAAAAATTTCAACACAAAAGGTACTGAACCCTAAAAAAGAGGTTAGTACGCTGGCGGCAAAAATTCGAACTGAAAAATCGAGTGTTTAGTAGGCTTTGTTTATGAAGCGACGGGCATATCATTTTTAATTCCATAATATTATGGAACTTGCTCGCGCAGCCACGATCGCCAACCGTCACTTGAGACCGTACCTACAAGGACCACTCCGTCGAATTTATAAATTCGACGGACCCATTTACGTACGACAATCGTACTCTGGTATTCCTTTATTCGATACGACATCCGGAATTATATTCCGAATACGCAGACGGGTCATCAAGCGTTTATTTTCCCGTACTCAAGGTCATTGCGCCGGTATTGTAACCACGTGCTCGGAGTGCAACGCTTTATCGAAACTCAATACAGCGATTAACCCACTCGGCTAAGACGACGGGAAATGGTATACGGACATTGCACCGGGGATCGATCCAGCACGGTCGAAGTAATATTTCAACTTATTCCGGCTAGCTATCCACTCGGCTAATCCACCATGGCGATAAAAAAAAAAAAATCGAGTGTTTAGTAGGCTTTGTTTATGAAGCGACGGGCATATCATTTTTAATTCCATAATATTATGGAACTTGCTCGCGCAGCCACGATCGCCAACCGTCACTTGAGACCGTACCTACAAGGACCACTCCGTCGAATAAATTCGACGGACCCATTTACGTACGACAATCGTACTCTGGTATTCCTTTATTCGATACGACATCCGGAATTATATTCCGAATACGCAGACGGGTCATCAAGCGTTTATTTTCCCGTACTCAAGGTCATTGCGCCGGTATTGTAACCACGTGCTCGGAGTGCAACGCTTTATCGAAACTCAATACAGCGATTAACCCACTCGGCTAAGACGACGGGAAATGGTATACGGACATTGCACCGGGGATCGATCCAGCACGGTCGAAGTAATATTTCAACTTATTCCGGCTAGCTATCCACTCGGCTAATCCACCATGACGATGCAAGAAAACCCGAAAAGCGTTCACTCAGCACACGGCGTCTCGGGCTTACCTCAACTGCGTGGAGCTGTGGCCTTTAGCGCTGCGGATTCGCCTTCCGTTATGCGAGTGTGGATCTACGCCTAACCGGTGTGGTCGCGCGAGCGGGGTTGCGGGTTCGGGGGTACTGAATTCAGGCTATGCGCTACGTGAGGAGCGCGTATCAGACGAACTGTCCCTGACTGATTCAAACAGGCGCTTAGTGCGTGGGAATTTGCAGAGTCGCTGTAAATTCAGCGAGGAAATATATATATTCGATACAAATTTACGCAAGGCCAAGATGATTTTGAAAGGTTCAGTGTTATCTGCAGAATGTTTTGAAATCGTCTCTATTCTCCTTAAAAGCTCCTTTCCTACAGCTGCAGCTAGGCATTTTGTGTCTTCTCGGTTCGCGATGTTTCGCCTTCTCCAATCAGCGATCTGCTTCCTCATTTGAACTGTCGCCAAATGCTACATCCCGTTGGTGACTCTTGAGATACTACATTCTGATGATGGCTGCTGTTGTGACGTGGTGTCACATGTGGTGCGTCCATGTCGAGTTGCCGTGAACGTCTGTGCTTGGGGCGCGGTGCAGTGCTTCACGTTTGTACCCGTCGGTGTTGCAGGTGCCGGCGGTGATCCGGTGCGGCGAGCAGGAGATTTCGTCCACGTGGCGCGGATGAGGCGCTGTGGTGCCCGTGATGTTCCTTGATCTTCACGAGGCCGTAGATGGGCTCAGCCAGGCCCGGCGGACGTCGCACCACGCCCGGCGGACTGTTGCCCCGGTTGTGCGAGCAGGGGCAGTTCAGAGAGAAAGCATTTTGTAGAACAGGAAATGGGTCAGGGCGAATGTAGTTCGAGTTTGGCGTTGGTGTCGTACGTGGTGACGTGGCTGTCGTGCTGCTGAATAACTGACTGGGGTGTTTTGGGTAGATGTAACGGCTGATACGCCATGGGTGGCGCCCGTGGCTGCTGTGCGATGGTGCTGTTGTCGTGACGCGTCGTACTGTACCGCGTTGGCGTGTTTTGGGTATAACTGAGATGCGTGACAAGCGTCGTCATGCAAATAACTGATTATGAGGAAGGGGTAGTCTGGGGGGCGCCGTACTGATCGCGGGTTTCACGGAGTTTCGACTCGCGAAAGGGGATGTGACTGTGAGGTTTACTCCTGTAAGGGTGGCAGTCAGGAAGGCTCGCCCTTGGACGTAGGTGCTGGCATCTGCTTTCCTGGTGGTCTGCTGAAGCAAGATTTACATTGGGCTGACGTGGATTGCCGGTGGTATCTGAGCGTGAAATTGGGGCGGTGGTGTGGCTGGTTATAAATGCTGGTGGTATCTGAGCGTGGAGTTGGGGCGGTGGTGTGGCTGGTATAAATGCTGTGGGTATCTGAGCGTGAAATTGGGGCGGTGGTTTGGCTGGTATAAATGCTGGTGGTATCTGAGCGTGAAATTGGGGCGGTGGTGTGGCTGGTATAAATTGTGGTATCTGAGCGTGAAATTGGGGAAAAGCGATGTTGCGGAGCGGGGGAAAATGGTGACAACTGGGCGCGGGCGTGAGAATGACTGTCTGAGAGGTGGCAGGGAAGTGGCGAAGCTGAGAGCGCAAAGGGGAGGGGAGGCCTTTGTCGGGGCTGCGAGGGGGCCCCCTCCCGGCCCCAGGGTTGGGCGTGTCTATAGTTGTGACATACATATGTATCTCATCGGAATGCATGAGCTGCCAAAGGCTGAGTATGTATGTATCTCATGGGAAAGCATGTATGCGGAGCTGCCCCGGGCTGAGTACATATGTATATCGTCGGAATGCATGAGCTGTCACAGGCTGAGTATATATGTATCTCAGCGGAATGCATGTGCGCCGAGCTGCCACAAACTGAATATATGTGTATCTTATCGGAATGCATCAGCTGCCACGTTCTGAGTACATATGTATATCATCGGAATGCGTGTGCGCGGAGCTGCCACGGGCTGAGAATATATGTATCTCATTGGAATGCATGTGCGCGGAGCTGCCACAGGCTGAGTATATATGTATCTCATTGGAATGCATGAGTTGTCACGAGCTGAGTATATATGTATCTCATGGAAATGCATGTGCGCGGAGCTGCCACAGGCTGAGTATATGTGTGTTTTATCGAAATGCATGTGCACGGGGGTGCCACAGGCTGGGTATATATGTATCTCATCAGAATGAATGTGCGCGGAGCTGGCACGGGCTGAGTATATATGTATCTCATCAGAGTGCATGTGCGCAGGGGTGCCACAGGCTGAGTATATATGTATCTCATCGGAATGCATGTGCGCGGAGCTGCCACAGGCTGAGTATATATGTATCTCATGGGATTGCATGTGCGCGGAGCTGCCACAGGCCGAGAATATGTGCGTGTTTCATCGGAATGCATGTGCGCGGAGCTGTCACAGACTGAGTATGTATGTATCTTATTGGAATGCATGTGCGCGAAGCTGCCACAGGCTGAGTATATATGTATCTCATCGGAATGCATGTGCGCGGAGCTGCCAAATGCTGAGTATAATTATATGTATCCCATCGGAATGCATGTGCGCGGAGCTGCCACAGGCTGAGTATATATGTATCTCATTGGAATGCATGAGTTGTCACGAGCTGAGTATATATGTATCTCATGGAAATGCATGTCGATGTGCGATTATGACACCAACTTGAATTGCTGATTGAAAAGACGATATACCTTCACTTCTCACTTTATTCAAGAGTACATTTTACATTATATATTATATATACAATATATTGTCAAAGACATTTTCTTATTTAAATTGTCACATTACGCTGACTACCATTCCAAAGATTCACCCTAAAATACGCAACGGTCTTTGTCGAACGCGTACCGGATGCAAAAACTTTTTTAGCAACAGATAAACAATCGGCCATTGATCACATTAAAAAAAGGTGGCCCTTCAACGTGGCAAGTAAAGTGATACAGCAGGATAATGTGCTGCGGTCTGATGGAACAAAAGGCACTTTTTCGTTAACATCGAATCACCACGAGACGAATAAGCAGGTGCTAAACGACATATACGCTTTATCGGCGTGCTCCTATTTACTCCACGAATTTAGCGCCGTGTCGGAGGCGGTTATGTACATAAACATTGCGCTTCACAACCGAAGCATAAATTTAGATGTCGATCATTCAGAAAGAATCACCGAAATACAATTCACGGATATGCTAAACTCAGGATTGTGAAGATTACAAAAACTGACTGACGCGCCAAGTGAACGAATCACCTAACAGCGAATACATACATTTTATCGAGAGTGCGGTTAGAAGTATCTTCATCATTGATAAACGATCAAGCTCCGACTGATAGTTGAATGAACACTTGTTACAAAATCGCAAGTTGTCTCAGACCATAATCACAAATTATACAAAATCTAGCAGAATCTTCTTATCTCTGTCCTAACTGTGCAGCAAATCGAATACCGTCAGCTCACATATTGCATGAAATTCGTGGTGTATAGATATAAAGTGGGGCGTTTGGCCACCCACTGGCCCAGACATAGATGCACAATCTCTCCTGTGTAGTCTGCACCTCCCATCTTTCGAGTCCACTCGTCCTTCAATCATGGTGAACCAAGGGCTTATCGTGTAGAAGATAACTAAGAGAGCACTGGAAAGCCTACAATATTAGGAGCGCGGTTAGTTCTTTCTTTCGCAGTCTGCCAATAAATGCACGTGCGCTGGTGCAAGCCTGTTCCCAGAGATCGTGCAGTTCAATACCCAATATGGTAGCCTCTACATATAAGCCTCGGTGGCTCAATGTTAACGCACAATACCTGGGTTGAGTGTCTTTTCACACAAACACTTATCATCTGGTAGTAACTTGTGCCTTTCGAGTATCACTTTTCCTTATTGGAGAAGCGAAGTCCTTGCGTGCGTGTTACTTTTCGCGACTTTTCCAACTTGTGGGCTTGTCGCAGACTTAGGAAGCTGAATCTGCCAAGGCGACCGTGAAATCTGAGGTGGCCTTCAAAATAGTCTAAACGTGCACTTCCACTTGCGTCGGAACAGTCCAGAGAGGTGAGCCGTTATTCCTTACTAACCACCTCGGCGGGAGTCAGAAATTCTTGCGGCAACCTCTGCCACATCTATGTACCTCAGGCTATAGAGTTAAAGGGAGTGATGTGAGAGCTTGCAATTTTGAAGATAAATAGCTTGGACCCTCCTCACGGACTGTTTAACAATATTCGTGCAACATTCTTTGGTCTAGGACTTGGGCAACGCTGCCTGTCCACGTGCTTTTTGAAGGTGGCATCTCGTAGAAGCTGAGCGTGGAACTGCTCCCCGCATCCTCATGTTGCTCCCAACTTGTGATACCCTATGTTACCTGTGGCAACCCCGTTGGAAAAACGTTGCTGCACTGCTGGAAATGTATGTTACTGCTGGAAATGTATGTTACGGTGTTTTGTTGTTGCCTGAGGCCACGTGAAGCTACCTAGGGAGAATCCTCCAACTATAGGACCGTTTTCGGTGGGAAGTTGCCCAACGTTTTGTGTGGGCACCGTTGCAGGAATGGCCAGCTGTGGTGTCACTTGTGTCACGCTGAGACTTCTACGAGCTTCGTCTCCTGGGCTCGGACTTTTTAGCCTCACTGTGTAAATCTGTTGATATTGTTGTAACTTGGAAACTCACCAAGATTTTATCTTGGCTATATAGACACCACTTGTGTTGTTGTCGTCATCCGGCCACTATCAGTTTCATCGGGCTTGCTTCCAGCGCCCTCTCAACAAATGTTTCTGTCAGCAATCCACTCTCAGCAGAGCCCAACTTCGGTGTTGTGTCAACGTACGTGCTGAAGTGTTCCCAGTGTGGACAGTTCCCAGTGTGGACAGTCCACTTTGAGTGCAGCCCTGTGTCCGGTCAACCGAACCGTGTCGAAACGCTTGCAGTCCACCGTTGTGAGCCCTGTTAGCCGAGTGTTGAAATGCCTTGCACAGTAGACGGACAGGTTGGTAGTCCTCTTCGGGCGGGTACAGACAAAACAGTGTTGGAGAGGAGACATCACCTGTCTTCTGGATCGAAATATGTAGTATGACTTGCGTTCTACTTGTAGGTTCTATGATATGGGTGGTTAGATGCCAACTTGTTTGGATCTTGCATATTCCGATGGTTGAAGGGCCCATGGGTGCTCCTCACAACTCTTGGTGCATGGAAGGGTGTGCGGATGTCCTTCACCTGCCTAAGCGTGATAGGTCAGGTTCACAGTCTACATAGTATGTCTTGAGAGCTGTTGGCAAGCCGGCTTCATTGCTTCGACTTACAATTGCATGTTCGACTGCAACTCACATTGCATACTGAAGGCACGTCCAAATGAACGGACGTTTACATTGGCCGAGAAAGGCAAATTCTAAATACATCAAGGAAGCTAATAGAGGGGAAGCACATATTAGGCTTACTCCAAAGCATAGGTAAGGATTTTCGGTGCTACAAACCTCGCAAAGTTTCAGTCCTATGAGTCCTGCTATCATCCATGCATAAATGTTACTAGTTTTCTTCTAGTGCGAATGCTTGTGGTATCTTATCACAGCCCTGCTTGTCCCTTTAGGCTTCTCACATAGACCGCTGGGATGGTGTCGGGTTCACTTGGGTTGGCGCACCCCAATCTATCACTTGGTGTGTTTGTTGATGCTTGGACCAATTCTTTTTATTTGCGCTCCGACGGGACTCTGTACCCCGGAGGATGCCAAGGATCAAAGGATGCCGTACACACTTCAGAACATCCAGCAGGTTTTCCAGGCAATTATCCAGAATTTCAACAGCTCTGCCGTGAAGATTCGGACTCCCTAAGCCTCAATGGGTCGCTCCAATGCCTCTGCAATTGTGCTGCCTGTGCATTGATACTATGCTCCTGATGCCGGTTTGATTCTACATTATATCGCGATATGGCCCTCCGAGCACCTCGGGCTATCTCCCCACGACCAAGCCTACGCTCAGCAACACCACCCTGCTCTCCCTGCCTGCCCCCAACGCCTGGTCTCAAGAGAGCTTGTGCACCCGCCACATGTCCCGTGTTCCCGAGCGTTGTCCCAAGAGGATGAGGATGGGATACTGCGTTGCTCCTGTATGACCATGCGTGCCAACCGCCAAACTGCGTTTAGAATCCCTGATCCCGCCTCCAGGTCTATGACACCGAAGCCCTTGCACTGAACGTTTGGCGAGAAGTTTGCGGACTTGATCAATGCGCTCAACACATGTGAGCTACTGCTATGCCGCACTGTTCCTACCTGGGGTCCCATCCCCACAGTCATGCGCTTGTGTGTCCCAAGCCCTTCTGGTGGTCCATGCTTCACCAACCGGCTGTTGCTTTCTGATAATTGCTTACTGACATTTCCGGCATGGTTAGCAACCCTACCACGTGAGCGCGGAAAGTGTTGAGAAGCCGTATGCTGTGCAACCTGTTGTAAGTGTTCATCGTTGCCGGGATGGGCCCAAGGGCTTTGTAGCCCCAGCATGTGTCAACTCCCCCTACCACCCGTCCACACTCATCACCAACACCCTCCCCACCAGTTCCCTATGTGCCAACAGCCCCCCAAGAAGCTGAGCCACATACCTGCTAGCCCTCATCAGAATGCGTGGCCACCCGTTCCCCAGCCAAGGAAAATGCCTGCTCTGGTGAGGCCCCGCTCGGCTTGTGTGTCAAGGCCTCGTGATCTATGCCCGGAGATATGAGGTCATTCCCCTCTTCCAGGATATCCTGTATGCTCAGGTGATGGGATAGGCCACTAGGCTGCCCCCCTCCGCGCCCTTGGACCTCTGCAGACCGAGCTTCCGCAAGATCCACTCCCTGATCATTTGTGGAGTGTATGTGGTTATCCTTGGACCAGATGCATTTGGCAACCCCCACTGCTAAAGATCAGCTGCATGTAACCACGCCGAAGATCAAAGGTTTTAGCATACACTTCGGGACACTCATTCAGAATTTCCTGAGCTCTGTCGTGAAGAACGGGACCCCCTAAGCCTCAGTGAGCCATATGAGCGCCCTTGCAACCGCACTGCACGCACAGTGATACGAATACTATGCCTCGGACGTTCGGCTCCACCCTCTCAGTTGCCCGAGCCATTACATGCATGCATACGCGATGATGCACACGCTTGACTATCTATGCCCCGAGAAGTCTTGTAGATCGAAACTTAACATCGTGAAGTATCATACTTGGTTTTGCAACCCTAAGGTACCACACTAGCGCCTTTCTCCGGGCTGTACCGATCTACCAATATATGTGACACTTGAAAACAATCTCCCCACCACCAAGCTTGCGCTCAGTACCACCACTCAGCTGGATATATCTCTTGGACGTTCCGGACCTTTTTTTGTAATAATGCCTTTTTAATGGAAACCCCACTTTGCTCCCTGCCTACCCCAACGCCTGGCCTCAAGACAGCTTGTACACCAACCACATTGTTAGGGATGTCTTATATTGGACTTTCCTCTAACACATTCCGGACAGTCTATTGTAATAATAATGACATTACAATGGAAATCATCCCACCACGTGTCATGTGTCCCAAAGCACTGCCCCAAGGGGTTGAGAATGGCATACTGCCTTGCTCCCCTCTGACCTTGCGCGCCAACCACCAAACTTTGCGTGCAACTCCTTACCCCTACCTCCAACTCTATGGCACCAAAGCCTGTGTACTAGACACCCTGCAAGAAATCTGTAAACTTGAGCAATGTGGTCCACACTTGCACCGCCACTGCTGCTCCGCAAGGGTCCACACTTGCATTGCTACGCTTCTTGTAAACAATGCTAATTTTGGAAGAAGAAGGAAGTTCTTTTCATTATTGTGCTTACGCTGTGTATATATGCAGATGGATATGCTGAGCTTCCAAGTGCGATCCTTCATGTTTCATCGTATTCTAGGTCTAGCAAACAATGTCTTTTTTAAAGAAATTCATTTTGCATTCCGATGCCCGCATGGTCCCATCCCCACATGTTCTCAAACCCACAATGGTTCAACTTCCAATTGCCCAATCCCTTGCCTCTCCGCACACCTGTGTCTTGCTGCGCATGATTGTACCTTGCCTGTAGCTGGGTGTCGCGAAGATCCGACAGACTCCAAAGGCTATTACATCAATGGCACTAGGACGGAGCTTTTGGACGTGAAGTGATGAGAGCGCATTGACCAGCGATCACTTCGCGGTTATCGCTGTAGATGCGTACCTACCTGCCCTCTAGCTCTCCCAGGAATGCTCGCAGGACCGTCTTATGCACGGCCTCTATCTAGCCCAAGGGCAGTGGCGGCGTGAAGGTCCCTCACCATTTCTAATCAGAAGCCTTTCATTGGCTCCTTCGGATTCAGCATGCCTCACGAGTCCTGCGTGGAAACGTCGGCACGGAGCTTGTTAGCCACCTCCAGATCCATTGTCGGTTTCACAGGACACTTGATTTTTTACACAGCTTTGTAGTGCAATGCTTCCACTAACTCATCACCGGTAGTCTGGCACACCACTCGAGGTGTGATCGCGCTGGCCTATTCAGTGTACATCACCATCGCTCCCCATCCTCGGTTGTGCGTGGCCGGCACGAAGTAGAGCTCGTCCAGGCAGAGTGTGGTTGCCAGTATTACTTGTACACTGATTGGCACAACCCTACAAAGGCTGCTAGCCTCCTCCGATTGCGTGTTGCAACGTACATCATCTCCGCCGTAGGAGCTTTTTAACTTGGCAGTGATGTTGGGGTATCTTTGTTGTGCTTTGAAGGTTTCTTGTGAGACACTTTACATAGGGATGCCTTTTATTAACTTTTTAACTTGGACATTCCAGACATACATTCTAATGTAATAATGCCAATTTTATGAAACATCGTCTTCTGTACCTTGGTGAGGATTTTGTGCACACGCCGTTCAGTCACTCGGAGTTGTCCCTACTGAAGGTGCATTTTCAGGCCACTTGCACCGGGTCCCGCTGCCCCTTCTTTGCGTTACACGGCAGTCCCAGTCGATATAGCACTTGTCTTATGCGTCTCCAGATTAACTACCTCCCTTCAAGTGATCAAACACCGATGGAGGCCTGTGCTCCACCTGATTTTTACTCCACGTAAAATCCACCTTGAAGTGTGCGTCACGCTCCCCTCCGCTTCCTCACGCCTCCCTGCACAATTAGATTTACCCAACCAGCATATGGAGAGGGTCGTTGCGTTGGATGGCCATTCTCACGCGCCCGAGGCATTTAGACTCTTGGTGATCTAGATTCCTCTCACCAGAGTGGCACATTGTATTGCTGACTGGGAGATGCTCAAGCATCTCTTCAGAACTTGACGTTGGTTGACCCCTTTCTTCCGTATGCAGTAGGATAACCGATCGCTCTAGGATGACCGATCGCTCATTCACTGTTGAGCTTGCAGTGTCCGTCGGCGGCGGCGGCACACCTGTGTCCACGCGCCAGGAACACCACGGAGGCGCGAGCTTGCAGCCGGCAGAGCTCCGGTATTCAGGACCTACAATTGCAGATTTGTTTTGTGCATCGTCCTCACATGTGTTGCGGGCGGTCGAGCTCGTTGTGTGTCTACTACTCCTTCCTTGTGAAGAGCGCTTGTGGAGCTTGGATAGAAGCCATCCACTTGACAACTCGGTTCATAGCCCCAGCCGTCACCTGTGGGAAGTGAAAGGTGTCATGGAAGAGCTGGGAGGTTCGTTAGTAGATAGAGCTGAATATGACACCGCACAAAGTGCAAGGTATAAGCAGTTGGACTATCGCTAGCCTGCGTCGCAGCTACAATCGCCCGTCTCATGATCAGAAGTGCATGAAGCGTTGCACCTTTGGATGCACATTTGCATGTCGGCTGTTCTTGGTTAGTTGATTGCTGCAACAACCAACGTTATGCGCTTTCACTCTTGCTGCTGAGACCCCTGCACGATCCACAATAAAGTGCGGCGGAAAGCAAGGCCTGCATCATTGTCTGCTGTATCGTGTTGTATATGCTGGCAAGTGCGCGCCGTTGATGTTGGAAACATTCACGTCCGCCTCCATCAGTAGGCATCCATGTGCAGGAAGCTTGAAGGTCGATTTGGACAAGCAAATTCGGCGTCTCCTCGTCGCTGTCATAGTACATCGCGCAGGCCTTACGTTCCTCGTTATGGTGCTGTCTTGTGCCCAGGGAGAACGATAGCGTCATCTTTCACATAGCTAGATAAGTAACTTTGATCCGATTTCCTGTGCATGTGATGTCGTCGTATGCCTCGCCGCCCTCTTGTTTGCCTTCCATGGGAGTAGAGGATCTTTGCACTACAGCATCCCACCAGGAGGGCCAGAGCAATTCAAACCCTCCCAGCCTGCACGGAGTGAAAAGGCTCTTTCGCTTCGGCATGATGATAAACTCTTTCGAACTCTCCGACTCCGTCATCAGAGCCTCAAGCTCTCGAAAGGATTTCCCCGGCGGATAGTAGGCAAAACAATTGTCGCCCTTTTTTCTCACAACTGTTGTGCTCGACTGTCCAGCACCGCTTTGGGGGGATCTTCACTGGTCACCCTGCTGGTTTCCCCACTTTTTTGTTAGCCAGCGAGTCCGCCGCATTCCCAAGAATTCTCCTGTGTGTTCCTACCAACTAGGAATATGCGGGATAATATAAGATAAGATGAGAAGATCTAGGAGAATATAGGAAACCACTGTAGAGTAGCACATTGCAAAACCATGTTCTTGCAATGTAGGCTGCGGCAGGAACATATAGGAAAAGCTAGCTTGCTGTAGGATAAAACATGAAACTGCAAACTCCCACAACAGCGTGCATGGGCTTTCCTACGTACATTATCTAATTGCAGTGTGTAATGCAAATACACCACTTTTCCTGTATTCAGCTATATTTTAGTTTTTCTATATTTTAGTTTTTCTGTATTTTAGTTTTTCTATATTGCCCTGTATTGTCCTACAATGTCCTACAGTGTCCTACATATTCCTAGTTTGAGGATAATGCAGGAAAATGCAGGAGAATTCTTGCATGACCGGATCCCTTACTTGCAGATAGAACGGGTCTCTCCACGCCATATACCACGGAAGCAACAGCGCTACAATCTTCAAGGCGAATCGATCCAAGGTCCCAGTCAATTCGGCAATTGTCACATGTGCTCAAACAGCACTGGCGTTTCCTCCCTTGATTTGGGCGTGGAGCACTGAAGTGCCCGCGTGTGTGTTTTTCCCCATTCAGTGTCCGTGCCGACGGTGCCTGCTGAGCACATTCTTTATTTTTCTGCCACCATTGTAAGGCGGTAAATGTACATCGTCCACCATTAAAAGGGCAGACAATGTCATATGACCTACTTGTATGTCTTCTAGTTGTTTTTCTCCCACTTGAGCATATACCTAGAAAAGTTGCAGCCCATCCATCAGCGTTTCAGAATTCAGCATGATGACATTGACAATCATATCTTACAAGTGGAACTTGATCGTGAAAGCTTAGGTACGTACATATTGCTTGTCCCCCTTCGTCAGGTCGTCGCGGCGCGGGAGCCAAGGAGAGTCTAAAGAACGGGGGGTAGGTGAAAAAGGTGCCGACACGTGTACAGCACCATTATAGGTCATACGACAGCAAGATTTTAGCCATAGTGATTCATAGGGCAAAACACGTTGCTGCCAAATCTATCTTGCTCACATGATATGGGCCTCTGGCCAAGATGTGCTGAACAATGGACCTTCAGTTCCCAAAAAGCTTTACGTCTTTTTGACTTGAAACCTTCACGCCCTGCAAGTCTACACCTCTTGAAAGAAATATACAATTTCTTGACTAAAAGTGTTAGTCCTCCGCTGTCCGCCTTCGCAGCGAGACAGTGAGCTGCGAGCTGGAATTCTGGCTCTGAGAATCCGGGAGGGGCTGCAGGTAGGTGCAAGCGCTGACTCGCTGCGGACAGCGGGTGGAGAGCCATGAAACACATCAAGATATTTCCTGCTGAAGGCGAAGATGTGCACATGACTAGCGAGACACCTTGTATTTCTGACGGGCCGCAGCCCGCTGAGCTGGAGATGGAGAGCCAAGTTGAGCACAATGATGGCACCACTCTGCCAGCTGCTGTGCCTGCTATGTGCGACAAGTCTGAAGACACCGGGACGATGCAGATCCTAGCCAAATCTTTGGGCGTATCTATTGTTGCAGTGAATCGATGGCGGATCGCTCTCCATAGTCTATCACCAGAGGAGCGCAAGAAGCTACAAGGCAGGTGCATGACGGATGCGGATGCAATCTGGCAGGTGCTCGCGGTGTCAATGTCCTCGAGCGCTTTGCAAGGGCGGCAGGGCTCCCTTTCCAAGGCAGTAGTGGCAGGCGTCCTCTGTAGCCTCTCTGCTGCGGGTTGCAACGCTAGTGCACAAATCGAAATTTCAGCCCTCTGGGCTTTCATCGACACCCTGCAACAATCACAGTTTAATCAGTCGTCACTACAGCAACAGCAGATCTCCAACATACTGGCTGCAGCTCTTATTGGTGGCATCCAGACACTCGATACCCAGGATGGTGATACATACAAGTCTGCCGGGAAGATCGTGGGTGATGGGCTGAAGAAGGCCCTGACAAGTGAGGTCGGCAAAGTTTCCAGAGCTGAAGTGCTTGTGGCGGCCTCCATAGCATTACATGCATGGCAGGTGTCAAGCAGCACTGATAAGCTGGTACCGCTTGTTGAGCAGGCGCGGAGACATGGGCAGGCCTTGTTGGCGGCGGCCCTCACCAATGACAAATGGAGCAGCTCCAGTCCTGCCGGCGAGAGCTTGGCTGGAGGGATGCAGGGCAGGCGTAATCATGCCGCCAAAGCGATTGTGTGTGGTAGAAGGTATACTGTCACGGCAAGGGTCCCCTTGGAGCAGGGTATCGACCAGGCTGGTTCAATGGTGTCGCTGCATGGATCATGGTGGTGGTGCGGGCAATGCATGCGCTGCCAAGGGCTGGGCACGCTGATGAGTGAAAGCCTTCGAGATGGTGGCGGAGGTGCACAACTCGTGCGGCCAGTGTTGGTGGACGTTGTCAAGTCAGTGCTGCTTCGGCGGCTCGCGCAAGTCCTCGGCGGGGATGAGACTGCACGAACCCTTGAGGGTGCTGTGGGTGTGATGGCCAAGAAGGTGATCGAGATTTACTACAGTGGTGGGCGGCCCAAGCCGCGGAACGCGGAGATGCTGCGCAAGGTGTGCACAGGAGATTTGGATTGGCCCAAGGTGTTGGGAATTCTCCTCCCAGAAGGGAAACCGGTAAGCGGGGAAATTCTTGAAGCTGTATCACTTATAATCATTGAAGTAATGATGTCCCAGTTGAAGCTGGAGGTCGAGCACATGCAGGAGCCAGATGTTTTGAAGACGTTTTGCAAGGTGGTTGCAGAGGAAGTGCTTATGAAGGGTGTCAGTGGCGCGCAATCTAAGCTGGCGGGCACGAAACAGTCGTCAGAGGTGATGATGGATGATACTGCCAGACGCGCACAGCAGTCTGGAGCAAGGAGCGCTGAGGTCTCGCAGCAGGTGCTACGCCAGGTGTGCACAGGGGAGCTGGATTGGATGCAGCTGTTAGGAACCTTCCTCCCAGAAGAGGAGGTCAGCGACGAACTCCTTCATGCCGCAGCGCCATTTATCGCCGCAGTGATAGTGTCCAAGCTGCAGCAGGAGTTGAGTGTCGTGCAGGAGCCACAAGTACAGAAGCCATTCGTGAAGGTTGTGGAGGATATAGTGATGAAGTCTGCCACAGGCGCACAGCAGTCTGGAGCAACGCGCGCAGAGGTCATGAAGGTGCTGCGTCAGGCTTGCGCAGGGGAGCTGGACGGAAAGCAGCTGTTGGGAGAGCTTCTCGCGATGGTGGATGTCAACCTGGAGATCATGTCAGCCGTAGCGCCAGTGATCGCTGCAGTGATAGTGTCCAAGCTGCAGGAGGTCTTTCTGGTGCAGGAGCCCGAGTTACTAAAGCTACTTGCAGACATTGTGAAGTCGAAGTTGAAGGTGGATGAAGCCATGGTGGCACAACAGTCTGAGTGTGACTTGGCCAGTCACCTGGCCAGCCTGATGGAGGTGGTGCGCCAGGCGTGCGCTGGGGAACCACCTCAGGATTGGAGGAAGCTGTTGGAAAAGCTCCTGCCTTCAGGGGAGGAGAGTCAAGATATCTCTCAGCGTTTAGCATCAGTGGTCGCCGCGATGATTTTTTCCAACTTGCAGGAAATGCTTTGTATGTCTATGCTGGAGCCCAAGGTGCTGAAGCAACTTGCAACGATTGTGGAGTCTTGGTTGAAGGGCACACAGGTCACGGAGGTGCTGTTCGAGTGGTGCACAGGGGAGCTGGATCCCAATGACACGGTAAAACAGCTCCTCCAGATAGGGGCAGGCGACAGTGTTGAGACGGGGGCAGGCGACCGCGGGGAGATCCACGAAGCGGTGTCGCACCTTGCTGTAGTTGTGATTGCAACCAAGCTGCAGGAGGTCTGTGGGGTATCGGAGCCCGAGGCGCTGATGCCGCTCGCAAAGGCGGTCGTGAAGGCGGAAGAGAGTGAGAAGTTGCTGTCCAAGTGGTGCACAGGGGAGCTGGATCCCAAGGACGCAATAAAGCAGCTCCTCCAGATAGGGGCAGGCGGCAGTGTTGAGACGGGGGCAGGCGACCGCGAGGAGATCCGCAAAGCGGTGTCGCACCTTGCTGTAGTGGTGATTGCAACCAAGCTGCAGGAGGTCTGTGGGGTATCGGAGCCCGAGGTGCTGATGCCGCTCGCAAAGGCGGTCGTGAAGGCGGAAGAGGGTGAGAAGTTGCTGTCCAAGTGGTGCACAGGGGAGCTGGATCCCAAGGACGCAATAAAACAGCTCCTCCAGATAGGGGCAGGCGACAGTGTTGAGACGGGGGCAGGCGACCGCGAGGAGATCCGCAAAGCGGTGTCGCACCTTGCTGTAGTGGTGATTGCAACCAAGCTGCAGGAGGTCTGTGGGGTATCGGAGCCCGAGGCGCTGATGCCGCTCGCAAAGGCGGTCGTGAAGGCGGAAGAGGGTGAGAAGTTGCTGTCCAAGTGGTGCACAGGGGAGCTGGATCTCAAGGACACAGTAAATCAGCTCCTCAAGACGGGGGGAAGTGACAGTAGTGTTGAGACGGGGGCAGGCGACCGCGAGGAGATCCGCAAAGCGGTGTCGCACCTTGCTGTAGTGGTGATTGCAACCAAGCTGCAGGAGGTCTGTGGGGTATCGGAGCCCGAGGCGCTGATGCCGCTCGCAAAGGCGGCCGTGAAGGAGATGGGGGAGGAGACGGCGGGGAGGGAGTATGGTGAGATGTTTGCCGCATGCTTTGGGGACCTGGACAATAAGCAGGTGTTGGAAACGATCCTTCGACTCATTCAGAGGGCCAGTCCGAACCTTCTTGCAGGCGCTTATCACCTGATCGCCTCCGAAATCGTGTGCTGGCTGCAGGGGCAATTTGACTTTGGGACAGAGGACGTTCCTCAGCAGTTTGGCGAGCTGCTTGCTGCGGACGAAGATTGCCGCCGGGCTGTGGCGAGCTTACTGTGTGCTCTTCTCAGTGGGGCTGAGCCGATATCTGCGGTGGTCAGAGATATGTGTGCCCAAGACGTGGCCAGAGATATCTGTGCCCGAGAGGAGGGGTGGTGATGGAGGAGGAGGGGAGATGGCGGAGGAGAAGGAGGAAATGGCAAGGGTGGTGGAGGGGTGGTGGAGAACGAGGAGGGTGGGGGAGGTGATGGAAAGGGTGAGGTGAACATTCCCAAACCCAAACCCACCGGAGCTCCATTCTGTGCCCGAGAGGTGATAATGATCCTTCTCTTGACATCCTCGCAGCTGCGCGGCATGCTCAGAGACGGGAGAGCTGTCCGCCATTTGCTCGGCATTCTGATACATAGTGAGAAGGTCGCCGCCGAGATTAGAGAAGTCTACAAAAACAAGAAATGCAGCGTTGAGGAGGTGTTGAAGAAGGCGGCAGATCTCCTCGAGGATGATGCCCTGACGCAATTCCGGGACTTCATTGAGGGGTGCCTGGTGGCTAGGGGCGTGTCAAACAGGACAGCGGCAGAGTTGGTTTCGGAGGATGCCCTGTCGTCGGAGGCCTTGCGCTCTTTTGTGACCCTAGGCATCAACGCCCCCATCTTCTCCGTCACACTGCAATCCCTGGAGGCGAAGTTGGCAGATAGGCTGCAGGATTTGGAGGGGACAATCGGCAAGCTGGAGAGGGAGGTGAACCCCTCGGCTCTCGTCGAGCTGGCAAAGGAGCAGCTTCAGGCAAACTGGGGAACCCAGCTGCTGCGGCAGCTGTACTTTTACTTCATGCACCGCATCCTGCCCTTGGTGGACCTTGGGACGGACGCACTAATGGCGGCGTCACTATGGGAAGCAGGAGGGCAGCAGCGCCGCGTGTGGTTCTGGATCACTGTCACCTTCATGATGCTGCCCTACGTCGTCCTGGCTGCCAGCGTCACCATTTACTGGAAGTCGTTTTGGAACCTGGCGAACCCAGTCATCTCGAGAAGACTGAAATCGAATACAGAAGAATACTCTCGAGAGCGCAACGCAACAAAGTTGGACCATCCCGAATCCCGATCGTTTGGAGGATTGTTAGGTTTTTTTAACTTCCAAGTCAACCAGAGCAAGCGCAATCTGACGCTTCCTGAATCCGTTGCACTTTTCTTCCGAGCCACATTGCATTGGTGGTGGGAGCTGTATGGAGGAAGGCACCCGCCGGATATTATATTCGATAGATACGATCGATCATTCGATAGAATCGTTCGAGGTGAGAGTCCATCAAATCGATTTGATAGATATCGAATTGATAGACCACTTTGTCTCATCGGCCTTGCTCCCATGATTATCCTAACGGCAACGTTATGCGTGTTGGTTATGTCTTTACGCTTCATTATTCTCATCCCCATCTTAGTCGTCTTGGACATACTGCTTGCAGTAATCGTCTCGCCATACCAAACTCTGCAAGGCCCATTTTGGGCCAGCTACGAGCAGCTAAAGAGGCTGGTGGAGAGCTTCCTCGAGTCTCTGCCACAAGCCGTTGTGCAGCTCAGTCTCGCCTGTACTGGCAACATACCCTTGGATGCGACACTGTTCTTGTCACTGTTCTCCTCTCTCCTGCAGATATTTCGGCACCTCAGTTACCTGAGAGGCCAGGGCGAGCTCAACAAGACCAACACAGCAGACGTCGTACGACAGTTGATGTTGCTGGAGCACCCAGACCACATCCCGTTCAGCACAGTCTTGCAGATTAGAGCAGAAATTGATTTCCAACTAGTGTCGACAAAGCTGAGCAGCGTGCACCTCAAAGAGCTCTCAAGGGCACTCATCGGAAACTCAGAGTTGCAGCGGCTCCTGTTCAGATGCGGCCAAATTGATGCGGATGGCATGCGCTTCCTAGTGCGTGGCTTAGTGCGGAGTAAGGCAATGAGGGAGCTTGAGTTCCACGAGGCGCATGCTGAGGACGATGAAGATTTGGACTCCTCTCTATCCTACTCAGATAGACAGGAGCTGAGTCTCCGAGAAAGAAAGGAGGAAGGTGAAGCGATGAAGATTCTGCTGGACAAGCTGCCATCATTACAGGCCCTCCACACACTGCGCCTGGACAAGTTGCAGTGCAATATGCTAGATACCTTTCTGCAAGCTGCTGCCCGCCATGGCAAACTCCGGAGCATCTCCCTGCGGGAGGCAATGGGGAATCAATGTGGGGAAACTGCAGCTGACGAGCTGAAGTTTATGAAAGAGTTTGTGCAACGGACTTCTGCACTCAAAACCCTAGAGCTGTGTGGATTCAACTTGGGCAGCAACAGCCTTAAAACTCTGGCAACACACAAGGGTATCTCATCGCTCAAGCTGGCAAGATGTAAAGTGGATTTTGCAGTGTGCCATGCATGGTCCAAGTGTCTGTCGAGCGTCATACTCCTTGATATTGAGCTCGCTGATTTCAAGGAGCTCAAGCTACTTGTGAAAAGCCCAGCAACGTGCGACATCTTCGTGGTCATCATTGGATCCCGCCAGGACTTCCAATTGGAATCATCAACTGGGCAACCATCATCAACTGACCCGTGGGCTGTGCGAGTTGCAAACAACCTTGGCAAGGCGGGCCAGCCAGGACAGGATGATGCGAAGCAGCCTCGGCTAGTGCTTGTGGGCCACATGAGTATCGAAAGTGCTAAGTGCGAAAATACTAAAGCTGCACATTTATTTCGACAAGAGCTTGAGCGCGCCTCGTTATCAGTCCGGCGCAGCCTTGCCTTGCTTGGGAGTGTACTGTCTGCATTATCTGATCACCGTGTGCTCCTCAGCAGCCATACTGATGTGCTTTATGCAAACTCCCGGAGTCTGACAACTGACGCACCTTCACTTGTGGCAATCGATGTTCTTGAGCAATACTTTGACTCTGCTATCAGTTGGGAGCTCGTTGCCCTGAGCGGCTGGCCACGGCAAATAAGCCACCTGATAGCTATGGCTGTCTGTCAACAACTTAAGAAGAATGATGACAAATCAAGTCGCCAAGGGAAAGTTGCAAAGTGCAAATCATCTGCTTCAGCCTCTTCAGGTGTTAAACAGGGAGATCTCGATGGATCTATCAAACTCAAACAGTTTTTTGCTCTTCCTCACAAGACATGCAAACCCACTCTAGTGCTCAACGGCAACACTCACGACGACAGCCTGCAGCAGCTCATTGCCTCTAAAGTGATGATGATCACAGAGCCGTCTCCAATATCTAATCTGTACCTACGTTCCAATGCCTTCACACCGGCATTCGTCAAAAATGTGGCAGAATGCCTGAGTCACTGGTCTGAGGATCACACATCACTAGACCTGGTGGATAATGACGTGGAGGCGGCATCGCTGTTCTGCCTGGTGAAGCATGCTATATCAAAGCACCGATATAAAGAAGGATCGACCACCTTCCGTCTTACAGAGCAATGCTCGCTGAAAGTTCAAAAAAGTCTATCAGCTGACCCCTTCATTGATATCGAATTGCATGGTGAGAATGGTAGGCCAGAAGACAGCGACTACAATATTTCTTATAAGAATTTCGACCTTGATGCAGATGGTGCAAGTGCGGCAGATTCTGTGCTCAGGGCACTTCAGAGTCCAGAAGAGAATGTCGATATCGAAGATTGGTGCATATCTTGGCCTGAGTGGTTCAACATTTATGTCTCGAAGCATCTTCGGAGCAAGAGCACGGTCAATGTCACGGCCACGGGCAAGAGCAACCTATTATATTGTTGGTTGTGGGCTGGCCACTCACAAGAAGTTGTTTTGACAAGGAAAGGTGCAACACTCCTCAGAATCCGTTTATTCTGACACGCTCAACGCACGCCTTTGCCCACCAGGGCGCCTTCAGGATGCTGATTGATCTGCTCATTTTATCTGTGTACTCCACTTCAATCAAATTGGAGATCCGTGCGTGCGCGTTCGTGCAGTGCTGATTGCTGTATTCAGAATTGATGAACCAGATAGATGTTGACCACGAATTGCCATGCTCATATGCACCGAACAGATAAGTCACATTTTGTACGCAGCATTTCTTTCTCCATCAAAATGCTTTAGAAATAGCAGCCAAGCAAGCATGCATCTCGATCCGGGAAATTGAAGAGAGAAAAAACTCGATCCAAGGCTTGGGGAAGCAAGGCTTGATCTTGCATCTCAAAATCCTCTAAACCCGCATTGCCTTTCCATGCGACAATTTTGCACTACACTTTCTTGCTGCCTTATCTAATGCATGCCATTTGAAGTCAGTGTCAATGAGATGCTTGTTTGCTCGTTTTAACTTACCTTGATGCAAAATGATACTGCACACGCACCTTCATTACACCTCGCTTCTCTACCTTCGCTTCCATTCACTGCAGCTACGTATCCAGCTTCGTCTCAAAGTTTCAAGGTTTGTTTCATGTCGACACAGCTGTATCTTTATTCCAGTCTCGTTTCTCCAGCTTTGTTTCAACTCTAGCTGTGCACACATGTTTCTGCACGTCAAAACCGTCAGCTGCCTTAGAAAGGTGGCCTACACTACATATGTGTCCAAGTTCTTGATGAAGTTCAACTTTGCAGGCTTTTTCCAGCCGGCAAGGATTTATCAAAGGATTCAGCAAAACGTACAACCACATATCTTCTGGCAAAATTTTTAAATGCCTGAACAGCGTCCTCAACCCGTATGCTACTTTTTGGCAGGATCTTGAGTGGTCGCTGCCCGTATCATTTTTTTCGTTCCGTCCTCCACATATGTTCATATGCTTCACACGTTGTATTTTCAACAGCAGACGTTTCAAGTTTGTTCTCACTGACACTACGCTGAAGGAAGTAGGGGAAACAACAGCGCCGTTCATATTTCTGGTGCTGTTCTCGCCGAGGACGTTTCAAGCACGATCTCGCGTCGACGGTCTCCAGCTGATTCAGCGTGTTCCACGTGTTCCAACAGAATGTCATGGACCCACAACCTAGGAATATGAACTGTTGCACCGACTTCAATAACCGATATGCATTTAGGATCGCTCATGAAAGACATATTGTCTACATTTTTACCAAAAATGCTTACGTGCACAATCAGATCAGATATACAAACGGATGTTTAAACTGAGGCACTTGGCCTCTTTTTATCACAGGTGAGGAATGTGAATACTAGGAAGTGTCACACCATCGACAATTGATGCCGATAGCACATCAGCCGATAGATTCAGAACACTGTGATCTATCACAGTGTTCGGTGATCGGAATATTTTGGGATACGATCAGCCTCGACGCATAATTGATCGCGATAGAGGGCAAACAATCATTTTGGCGATCAGGCCATGATTTATACGACGCGCCGGAAGAGATCACACGATCATGATCGCGAGCAGCAAAATGCCAATATGACACAGTGTTAACAATATGTCATCGATTTGGAGGGTGGGAATCCCAAACTACATCATAATCCCAGAGACTAGCAGATTCATCCAGACTCCGGAAACTGAAACTCGGTTGATGCCGAGATAGGTGTTATTGGATCATATCAGGTCGATGGATCCAACACTGGTCTGCGATTTTGGCAAATTTTGTGACAATGGCATGATGACACAGTGTTAAGGTGTGATCGCGAGCGTGATCATGATCGTATAATGCGCTATTTTAAGGGTGATCGCGATCAGGCCATAATTTATACGATCAGGTCTGATCGCGAGCGTGCTTGCGATCGTCATACGATCTTGATCGCCATCAAATAACCGATCACCGAACACTGATCTATCACGGTTCCCGCTCAAGTTCTAATGAGATATTTCCCTGCAAAAGCATATGACAAGTGGAGTATATATATATATATATATATATTCACGCAAATTTTGTCTGAACTCTGGAAGTTTGTGTTCTACTAGGAAGATTGTGGAACTTCTCGGCACATTTTTTATATTTGATTTTTTACCCCAGGGAATGAATGCAAATTGAATATTTTTTGTGCATCTGTGATCTCACTGCCAAAATGCACACTGCAAGAATTGCGTCAAAATAGCTTTTTTTTAAAGCTGTTTTGTATATGCTGATGCACAGCTTGAACCGCAAATGTTCAGGGTCTTTTGGATCGGTGAGGCGGGAACGCTAAAGAACAGAGCTGAGGAATGCCAACTGATAGGTCCTCTAAATTCCTTGTGTCAGGGATCTCAATCTGTCACACCTTGATCCAGCGGCTAGGGGAACTCTGCTCGGTCCACCGGCCCAGAAACCTCTGAGATTCTGCAAGCTCAAAATTTAATCATTTCTGGTGCACGTGTGATCTAACTGCCATGTTGTAAAAGGTGCAAGCAGACTGCAGCACTTCAGCTCATCCTGTTCCCCACCTCGGAGTTGTCCACCCAAAAATCTCTCTGTGCTCGGGAACAGCCGCCGAGTCAATGTAGGAGATGACTGCTGAGGACAGCTGTGACCAGCCCGCCAGGAAGAAGCACCCACCTCTCAAGCAGAGCAGATTAGAGTGAAGAGGTCCCTGCCCCATGGCAAGATGACGATATCGTCGGACTGAGCCTCCAGCTGCTGGAACCACATTTGCAACGGCCAGTACAGGGCCACCACGGGACCGCGGCTGTGCACCTTTCTTCCCGCAGCTTGTGCACCAACTCGTCGAGCAGCGACCGCGGGCCGTTGACCCAATTGTCTTATCCTAGCCAAGAGTAAGCCAAAGGGTCCACGCCCATACATCTCAGGTCATACCACTTTGCGCAGTTCCGAGGCAATTGAGCGGAGAGCTCGGATGTGAAGCGGCCCACCCGCTCCGCCCACTCCAACCACTTGCGTTTCGAGTGCCAATCATCCAGGTCCCTTTCCCGTTACAGTCAATCGACCACTCGTTTGCCTCGCTTCTGCTGTCCCTCGCTTGGAGTGCGATGCCGTTTACGCCCAGAAGCAGCCAAAAGCACCACAATCATGTGATGCATCAGCTCGCGATTCAGCGAGATGAAGTGGCTGAGCATCACCTGGTTGCCAGTGCAACAGTCAGTCTCATGACTGTGCCCGCGAGCTCGCGTGAAAACGGTTGCATCGTCTTGAAGACGGCCTCCAACTCCAGGTGGGTGATGTGGAGGTGCCTCATGCCCTCATCTCGTCCGACCAGAAGTTTACCCTCTCGCTCTGTGCTTCAGGTTCAGCACACCACCCCATGTAAACAGAGAGGAGTCCGTGTGCAGCTTTGCCCTCGCCGTGCTCCGCCAAATCTTCCACCCCTGTAGCCGGCATTGAGCCGGCAGTCGTGGCCACCACTCCACGTCCGAACACGCCCACTGCGTGATGGTCACGTTGGCATACCAGCTCCCCTTGGTGGAGCAGACGAAGTAGACCCCACATAAGATAGTCCAGCGTTGCCAGGGGCACCGCTAGGTGCACTGACTGACAGAGACCTGCGGATGCAGCCTGTTGTCTGGCTGGCACCTACTGCCACTGCCGTGAGGCCTTGCTGAGAGAAGCTTTGCTGAGAGATCCTGTTGGTGGATCTTTTGAAGCCTCGTGGCGATCACGCACGTTGAACTAACACCCACACAAATCCACCTCCGGACCGAGATGTACCACCAGCTGCATGGGCTCCCAATGCCCCTTCTTCTCGTTCCTGTAGGTGCCCCGCCTCGTCAGCACATGGGTCGTCAGCGCACTGCAATCCTGCAGCCCCACACTGCTTCTCCGCGCGGAAAGTAGCTGGATGCAAGGACGACTTCAGTGGTTAAGTCCATATAAAAGGAAGCATCTGTAAGCCCTGGCGATGCACGTCTTACCCGCATCCTTCAGCTCGTCTCTGATCTGCCCAGCATCTCCATTTACATCAGTTATCTTTGCTCCCCCTCCCAGCCTCCTCACCTCCTGCCGATCCTCCATGGATCTTGGCGAGCAAAGGCTCCCCCCCAGCACCCTCATCACTTTGACAAAGATTTAAAGTGAGTCATTCCATCCGAAGGGAAGTGGCCCGCACTGGAGTGACTCCCCCTGCACGTCGAAGTGCGTGCGTTGATGGAAGGCGGGATCCATGCCCACGTGGCGGTAGCCTTCCTGGAGGTGGAAGGTGAAGCACCAATCATTTAGCTTCGGTAGCCGATGCAGCCTCTTCGGCATCTCCATCTTGCAACCGTACCTGAGGCAGTGTGAATCGAGCCAGTGAAAATTCATCACCAACCTCCACTTGCTGCTGGTGCCTTCTTATGGCACCAGGATCAAGGATCACCTTGAGCATGCGCTGTTGTCACTTGGCCCGCGCCCATGCGCCCGTGTGCAGACACATTGCAATCTGTGTTGCATCTGCCGCAGAGTTGCGTCCGCGCCAGGGACTTCACAAATAAAGGACGAGGCGCACGGGAATCCGACCACCACGTCAATGATGAAGTGCCGCCCCCGGCCGTCGTAGTTGAGGACCGTGACATCCGGCCTCCACCGTGGCGAGTAGCTCCTGCGGTATACAGGCGCTGGAGAAATGGATTCCAAACCATGTGAGGCATGTACAGGAGCTTGCACATTGCTATCAGTTCCGCTCTGAGCAGAGTCCGCATTTTGGGGGACGGCTCTCGCAGCCGCGTTCTCCGCTGCCTCCACCTGCACGCACGTTGAGGTGTCTCATCTGTTGCATCATTGTGCTCAGCAGCGCAGTCTGCTGTGCCAGCAGAGTTTTGACTGGGCTCGGAGCCCCGCCCAGATTCTCCCTTGCCGGCGGCTTTCCTTCTCGATTGCCTGCCATAGGAAGAGCCGCCAGCCATCTATTCACTTCAGAGCAGTCAGGAAATTTTGAACCTTCCGCAGTAGTAGAAAAATGTGGGGTGTTTTTTTGTAGTGTGCCACACCGGGATTTTCTGTGAGGAAAATCCGGCGAAGTCCTTTCGTGAACGCTAAAGAATAAAGCTGAGGAATTCCGACTGATAGGTCCTCTAAATTCCTTGTGTCAGGGATCTCGGTCTGTCACATCTTGATCCAGCGGCTAGTGAAACTCTGCTCGGTCCACCGGCGGCTCAGAATTGCTCCACTAGCTGTCTGTCCCTATATTGACGCAGCAGAAGCCAGGGTACTTGCAAAGATTTGCAGGCATCACCTTTTGGATGCATGTTTACCCCGAGGCTTTGCTTGTGTGTGCAGGAGGAGATGGAGCAACACCCGAGCTTGGAGATGCAATGGCAAAGGCCCTAGCGCACACGCTGAAGAAGAAAGAGTGCAAGATAACACTCATTAAACTTGAAAGTGAGTCTGTTGAGTTCCTGAGTGTGTGCATGATGTGCAGTGGATATGACTGTTTAATGGGACCTTTAACACACTAAACCTAAAAAGAAAAAAGAAAAAAAATCTACGTCCAATGGACGTTTGAGCAAATTAATCCCGGCCCTGCTCTGGGCCAAACCATCTCTCTGGAGCGTGTCCTTAAAGTGGTTTAGATTATTTCGTTGCTCAGGTTGGGTGGTTCTCCTCTTTCTTCTCTGGGTGTGTCTCCTCTCTTCTGAGCAGTCTGTAGAGTTGGTACATATTGTGGGTGTAGTCCACCGTCAGGTCGTGTAGGCCTTTCAGTGCGAGTGTTGCCTCTTTCTTGTTTAGCCCTAGGTGCTACAGTGCCGTGCTGTTATCTTCCTATATCGTTCCTGTCCTCCCTATCACCATTACATGGAGTTTTGCCTTGAAGCCATGGGCTTTGAGTAGTTTGAGCAGTGGTCCGTATTTTATGTGTTTTTCCAGCAGTTTGCTTCCCCATTTTTCATCGTCCGTGTGCGTCAGCTCTATCAGGTGTATGCACTTTACCCTCTTCGGGGCCACCTTTTGGGTGCACGTCTCCCCGTCCCCCATCTCCTCCAGTCCTTCTATGAGTACTGCATCTACGAAGCTTGGTATTGTGTCCGGTCCGTCCGTCGGTCCTGGGTTGTTTCTTCCATCGCTTTTGCACTGTCCCCTGGTGAGAATGTAGTCCGGTATCACCCTTTGTTTTGTATGGCCTTCTCCTTGTTTGCCTGTGTAGGCCAGTATCACGCATCCTCCTTTTCTGTGGTCTCTGAGCGTTTTCGCTGGCCAGTTTGCGGACCGAGTCTGCTCTGGCTGTGGTTATACCTCGCATCCTTTTGTGTTTACATCCCCCCAGTGGGTGGCCTGGTTTTATTAGGAATCCTTTGGCGTAGTCCACTCCCACCTGTCTGCATCCTTCTAGAGGGCATTTAGTATATCCGCCCACCTGGCTTTTCGCGTCATAGTCTTGTGCTGGCAGGACTCCTATCCTGCATCTGAGCAGCTTTTTTCTGGCCGCGAAGGTGGCTCTTGCCCAGAATTCATTGGAGAGTCGGCTTAGTGGTTTATCCCCCACCAATTTTTTCATAATCTTGTTTAGCCATGTCGCCGTTGTCTTCTGGTTTTCTGGGGCTACAGCTGGTCTGTTCTTTCTTGCTTCCGGTGCTCTTTTTATGTTTCTGTCTCTCCTTCTTCCCCTTGCTGCCTCCTCACCCTCCTGTTCTCTCGCCGCGGCGTTGAGGGCCTCAATGAAGTCTTTCTGTGTTTCTTCAATGTGGTCTGGTGGCTGTTGCTGTTATTCTTCTGTGGTTCCCTGTGATTCTGTTGTTCCTTCTGCCTCCCCCTGGTTTGCTGCTTCCAGTATCGTTGCCATTTCTCGCATTGCTTCTTCATCCATCCTCTGCTATTCTTCCTGGGTGTTGCCTTGTGGTTCTTCCTGCTGGTCCATCATTTGCTGCAGTACCCACTCTTCATAGTGTTGCTCCTCTGCTTGCTCTTGTTCGCCGGGTCCTTGTGTTTCCTGCTCTAGTATCCTGCTTTCTTGCTCGTTTTGCAGTATGTCAGAGTGGGGTTCGCTTTCTCGCCTGCGTCTCCCCGCCCTTCCTGTTGCTGTGGTTTTTTCTGTGTTGGCCCACTTCGTTGGGTTTCCTGTGAGCTGGGTTGTTTTTCTGTTGAGCGCATTGTCCTGCATTGCTGCTACCCCTCTCAGGTGTTTTGCGACATATTTCTGGACTGCACTAAACCTGAGACGTAAGAATTTACACACTTTAGCCTTGCTATTTCACGCTTTGAATCTCCGGGCATTTATGCGTTGACCATGCAACATCGGCCTCGTGATTATAATCGCATCTTGCAGTGCATACAACTGCAAATTAATGATTTTCTTATTTAGGGTTAAACTAGGGTAGTGTGGTGTTCAACGTCCCTGAACACACTGAATCTAAATAGTAAGTGGTTTCCCACAATCTGTTGTTTGTTTCTATTGACATATGTGATCATTCATCAAGAGCTGGGCTGACTTTGATTGCTTTTGGTGCAGGGAAGAAGATTGGACCAGAAGGAGCCAAGGCATTGGCCGTTGCACTCACCCCGAATGAGGAGGGGGTGTTCAACACGTCATTGAACACACTCAACCTTAAGAGTAAGAATCTTCGCATTGTTAGCCTCTCCATTCGATAAGTGGGGTCCTCACACATCGAGACTATTGCATACTGGCAATATTTCATTGTCCTCGTGAAAAGAAGTGCATCAAGCACTGCACGGACAGGCAAAACACAGATTTTCCCTTTAGGGTCAAATTAGGGGACCGTGGTGTTCAACACGTCCTTGAACACACTCAACCTCGGAAGTGAGAATCTACAAACCTTTAGCATCTGATTTCGCACTTAGAATCTCTGGGCATTCATGCGTGGACCATGCCCCATCAGCTTCGGGATGAAAATTGCATCTTGCAGTGCAGATAGACACAAAAAAGTGCTTTTTACGCTAAGGGTTAAATTAGGGGAGTGCGGTGTTCAACACGTCCTAGAACACACTGAACTTAAGCGGTGAGCCTTTCTCGACATTCCGCAACAGGTTTCTTTCATTATATGTATTCAATCATCAAGAGGTGACCTGATACCAAGGGCTTGTGGTGCAGGTAATCAAATTGGACCTGAAGGAGCCAAGGCGCTGGCCGCTGCACTGACCCCAAATGAGAAGGGGGTGTTCAACACGTCCTTGAACACACTGAAGTTAAGCGGTAAGCCTTTCCCGACATTCCGCAACAGGTTTCTTTCATTATATGTATTCAATCATCAAGAGGTGACCTGATACCAAGGGCTTGTGGTGCAGGTAATGAAATTAGACCTGAAGGAGCCAAGGCGCTGGCCGCTGCACTGACCCCAAATGAGAAGGGGGTGTTCAACACGTCGCTGAACACACTTGACGTCTGCAACGATGACATCACTGGCGAGGCTGCACAGCAGCTTGCTGAAGTAGTGCTCAAGCATCCTTGCATGAAACAGTTCAACAAGATCATGATGCAGGACATCAGGGATGACAAGGTTCAAGAGCTAAATTTGAGGCACAAGCTCATTGGATTTCCTGGAGCTCTAGTGCTGAGCAAGCTACTGGTGTTCAACACGTCGCTGAACACAGTGGATGTGAGCTGTAAGCAGTTCCCCGCATTCCTCTGCTGGTTTTTGCTAATTTCGGGTGATCAGTGACCAAGAGGCAATCTCACACCAAGTGCTTGTGGTGCAGGGAACTACATTGGACCTGAAGGAGCAAAGGCGCTGGCTGTGGTTCTCACCCCGAATGCAGAGGGAGTGTTCAACACGTCATTGAACACACTGAAATTAGGCGGTAGGCCATTCCCCACATTTTGTTGCTTGTTTCTTTTGATATATGTGATCATAATCAAGCGGTGACCTGACACCAAGTGCTTGTGGTGCAGATAACAAGATTGGACCTGAAGGAGCCAAGGCGTTGGCCGCTGCACTCACTTCGAACGAGGAGGGAGTGTTCAACACGTCCTTGAATTCACTGCACTTGGAAGGTCAGTCACTTTGAATATTTTACTGTTGGTTTCTCTTGATATTTTGATGGTTAATCAAGAGCTGGGCTCACACCACCTGCTTGTGGTGCAGATAATAATATTGGACCTGACGGAGCCAAGACGCTGGCCGCTGCACTCACTCCGAATGCGGAGGGAGTGTTCAACACGTCATTGAACACCTTGAATCTACATGGTAAGTGGTTTCTGTTGTTTGTTTCTATTGATATCTGTGATCATTCATCAACGTCCTTGAACACACTGAACTTGAGAGGTAAGTCGTTTCTGACGTGTTCTTGCATGTTTCTAGTAAGATTTGTGATGGATGTCCAAGAGGTGAGCTTACACCAAGTGCTTGTGGTGCAGGTAATGAAATTGGACCTGAAGGAGCCAAGGCGCTGGCCGTTGCACTCACTCCGAATGCGGAGGGAGTGTTCAACACGTCCTTGAACACACTGGATCTGTACAGTGAGCCATCCCCCAAATTTAGATGCTTGTTTCTGCTAAAATTTGTTGTCAACAATCAAGAGGTGGGCTCACATACAGTGCTTGTGGTGCAGGGAATGGCATTGGCCTGGAAGGTGCCAAGGCGTTGGCCATTGCATTGACCCCAAATGAGAAAGGAGTGTTCAACACGTCCTTGAACACACTCGTCCTTCAATGTAAGAATCTATGCGCCTTCAACCTTTCCATTTCACACTCGGAGTCTCTTGGCATGTGTGCATGGACCATGTGATATCGGCTTCGTGATGTAAATTGCATCCTGCAGTGCAGATAGGTGATTTACAGTGATTTTTCTAATTAGGGTTGAATTAGGGGAGTGTGGTGTTCAACGGGTCCTTGAACAGGCTCCACCTAGAACGTAAGAATCCACACACCTTCGACCTTCCCATTTTACACCTGGAGTCTCTTGGCATGTGTGCGTGGAGCATGCGCCATCGGCTTCGTGATGTGCATTGCATCTTGCAGTGCAGACAGGTGCAAAAAAGTGATTGTTCTAATTGGGGCTAAATTAGGGGAGCGTGGTGTTCAACACGTCGCACCTGGGTAGTGTGGGTATTCAATGCTTTTCTCTGCTGTGATAATTCTAAGTTTGGCCAAAACTACACACTCACTGCTGGTATCATGGTGGTGAGTCCATGCAGACAATAACTTGGGAGATGAATGCAAAGCAGCGATGCAGGAGGCCATAAGAAAGCATCCGAATGCCGCCACGTTCAAGCTTCTCATCTAGGCGCAGGAGAGTAGATTGATTGATCGTATGAATCAGTGCATAATATAAGTTGATACAGCCAGGGTGATAGTGTGTCTCAGAATAGAATTGCGGTACATGATGCAATGTGATAGAAATGAGAGCGATGCGTGAAACAAAACTCTTTATGATCATATAAACTTGACACTACCCATCCATTGAGCTTACCAACAATGTAACTCGTGTATCATGAGCCGTCGCACGAGTGAGAATGGCTTAAGTATGTGTCACAACTATAATGGAATATTTCTATGATGTAATGTAATCGCTGTGGAATCGCAGGAATTAAAAAAATACGACTTTTTTCATTTTCCCAAAAAAATATTTTTTCAGGGTGAAATCGCCGAAAAACCGTTGTTTTTAGCTTGTTTTGGCGTTCTACTCCATTCCGCGGGTGAGGAGTGCAGCGATTCGTGGAATTGAGGGGTTTCACATGTCGCGTAATTAATCCTGATGGTCACTGCCGCGCGTGTGGAGTGCACATAATCGTGGAAATGAGGGTTTTCATATATTGTGGGAGGCAGCTGTAACCCTCCTCACATAACAGACACTGTAACTACTTGTGATGGGACTCATATAAAGCAAGGTTCTATATTATGCTTTATAAGGTCATAGTGAGCTATGTCACTCTTAGGATCTATGTCCCGACTTACTACATATACTTGCAGGTAAGAATTAGGTATTTATTTGACTTTTGCCATGCGGCTGTTTTTACTCTAGAAATCTCTCTGTTTCTTTGGCCTTGGCCATTACTTATTCACTCAGCTCTCTGAGGTAATCCTAGTCAGCATGGCCAAGTCTCATCAACCTATCATATGCTTGCACTACATTATCATGCAGTATGATGTGCCACTATTCTGTATGACACATTATTACACAGTACAGTAGTACTGTGTACTCCCATATAAGGGGGTCTCTTCCCCAACAGGGGTCTCGGGCGCTAATACTGTAAGGCGCGTATGACACTATTGGCATGTATGACATTGTTGGGTCATCCGCGCATGACACCGTGTGTTGTCCTAGCACAACTCCCCCCCCTTCAGGTGGGAAGCGTCCTCGCTTGTGCTTAGATGCACAGTGGTTAGACTGATTCGGAGCCCATGGTGTCCCATTCGTTGTCGTCGGACATTACTGGTGGCGGCGTAGGATTGCACTCCGGCATCAATGTGCACAGAGACCAACCGCGCAGACACATGGCGCAGCTGTCTTTTAATGAACTACTTGAAAAGTTACTACCTGGCTCAAAAGTAGAACTAGAGATTTGCTGTGTGTGTCAGGAAGAGATTAAAGAGGGAGAAAAGTTCACGAATGGTCTTGGGTGCTGGTGCAAGACAACGTTCTACCACACGGACGGTTTCCAGAAATACCTAAATAGTTGTGAAACATCCGCCACCTGTCCTACCTGCAGAACCAGTTGGTATGAAGAAGAAGAAGAACTAGTGCTAGTTGACTCGAGAACAACAACATTAGAGTAAAATAATATTTTAGAAATGAAAAGAGACTAAATTGCCTAACTTGATTTATTTGCTTGACATGGTTACTTGCGTTCTAACTTCACATGTTTGACAAAATAACTTGCTTTGCTCCGCATTTGCAAACTTAAAGCGTTACAAAATATGGGGGAGTGGGGGACTCTGCAATGGGGGAGTGGGGGACTGCGTAATTCGCCACCAGTTTTCTTGTTTATTAAAACTTTCCGTCATCGATGACAGATATTTCTTTGCGCACAGATTCTTGTTGTAAAATGTGAACTTTGTTATATTACTGTCATCGATGACATCAAAACTAGTTTTATTCAAATTTACCTTCTTTATTATTTTATTTTATCTATATCTAAAATTTTAAAATAAAACAGCCGACAACCGCTAGCTCACCGACTCGAGTTTACGACGCGCGCACGGACTTCTCTTGAATACAGAAGAAACGCAGACAGTCCCTGAACACACTCAACCTTGAACGTAAGAATCTATGCGCCTTCAACCTTTCCATTTCACACTTGGAGTCTCTTGGCATGTGTACATGAACCATGTGATATCGGCCTCGTGATGTAAATTGCTTACTGCAGTGCAGATAGTTGATTTACAGTGATTTTTCTGATTAGGGTTAAATTAGGGGAGTGTGGTGTTCAACACGTCGCTGAACACACTGGATGTGAGCTGTAAGCAGTTCCCTGCATTCCTCCGCTTGTTCCTGCTAATTTCTGTGATCAGTGATCAAGAGGTGATCTCACACCAAGTGATTGTTGTGCAGGGAATGCAATTGGACCTAAAGGAGCCAAGGCACTGGCTGTGGCGCTCACCCCGAATGCGGAGGGAGTGTTCAACACGTCCTTGAACACGCTGAACTTGAGAAGTAAGTCATTTCTGACCTGTTCCTGCATGTTTCTAGTACTATTTATGATGGATGTACAAGAGGTGAGCTTACAGCAAGTGCTTGTGCTGCAGATAATGATATTGGAAATGAAGGAGCCAAGGCGCTGGCCGTTGCACTCACTCCGAATGCGGGGGGAGTGTTCAACACGTCCTTGAACACTCTCAATCTGAGATGTGAGAATCTACAAACCTTTAGTCTCTAATTTCACACTTTGAATCTCCGGGCACTCATGTCGGGACCATATGACATCAGCTTCGGGATGAAAATTGCATTTTGCGGTGTAGATACATGCAAAATAGTGATTTTTCTATTTAGGGTTAAAGTAGGGGATCGTGGTGTTCAACATGTCCTTGAACACACTCAACCTTGGGTGTAAGAATCTATGCGCCTTCAACCTTTCCATTATACACTCGGAGTCTCTTGGCATGTGTGCATCGACCATGTGATATCGGCTTCATGATGTAAATTGCATCCTGCAGTGCAGATAGGTGATTTAGGTTGATTTTTCTAATTAGGGTTAAATTAGGGGAGTGTGGTGTTCAACGGGTCCTTGAACACACTGAATCTATGGAGTGAGCCATCCCCCAAATTTAGATGCTTGTTTCTGCTGAAATTTGTTGTCAACAATCAACAGGTGGGCTCACATACAGTGCTTGTGGTACAGGGAATGACATTGGCCCGGAAGGTGCCAAGGCGTTGGCCATCGCACTGACCCCAAATGAGAAAGGAGTGTTCAACACGTCCTTGAACACACTCAACCTTGAACGTAAGAATCTATGCGCCTTCAACCTTTCCATTTCATACTTGGAGTCTCTTGGCATGTGTACATGAACCATGTGATATCGGCCTCGTGATGTAATTTGCATACTGCAGTGCAGATAGTTGATTTACAGTGATTTTTCTGATTAGGGTTAAATTAGGGGAGTGTGGTGTTCAACACGTCCTTGAACATGCTCGACCTGGGAGTTAAGAAATCGGCCTTAATTCATTTTTCCTTCGCACTTTGGATGTCGGTACATCAAGGCGGTGATGTTTTCCTCACGTGTGTACATTTTTACCTCGCACTTTGGATGTCTGCGCATCAAGGCGGTGATGTTTTCCTCGCGTGTGTACATTTTTACCTCGCACTTTGGATGTCTGCGCATCAAGGCGGTGATGTTTTCCTCGCGTGTGTACATTTTCACCTCGCACTTTGGATGTCTGCGCATCAAGGCGGTGATGTTTTCCTCACGTGTGTACATTTTCACCTCGCACTTTGGATGTCTGCGCATCAAGGCGGTGATGTTTTCCTCGCGTGTGTACATTTTCACGCTCATCCGCACATCCTTGGCTTTGTAAAATGGTAGAAAAGTGTGAATTTCGTCTAGGGTGAATTTGGGTAACTGTAGCACTAATAGGGTTTATGGCAATTCTGCCCATTTTATCACACGTGTGGCGGAGGTGGATGCATGTTCGATAAGAAAATTATAACGGAGGTCAGAGGGGCTGCGGGGATGGGAAACTCGGGTTGCCTGAGTCATATGAGAGTCTTAAGTGTGCTAAGATAGATGAGGTGAGATTGGGCAAAGTCAAACACTCACTGATGGTATCGTGGTGGTGACTCCGCGCAGTTAATGAGTTGGGAATTGAAGGCAAAGCAGCGCTGCAGGAGGCTGTGAGAAAGCATCCGAACGCCGCCTCGTTCAAGCTTAAAATATGAGCAGGAGAGTAGTTATCTCCAAAATTTGAAGCAGCGTATTATGCAGATTGGTACAGCCAACGTAATAGTGTGTCTGAGCGTAGGATTGTGGTAAAAGATGCAATGCGATAGAAATGAGAGCGATGCAGCAAACAAAACTCTTTACGCTCATATTGACTTGACACGCCCCATCGTTTGATCTTACCGACAATGTAACGCATGGATTATAGTAATGTATCAATAGACCTTTGGGGGATTTTGTTGGATTCTGCGCGAAAGTGTAAGTGGTCCTTTGGGGATTGTCGACCGTATCTTCAAGTTGTATGATTGTGAGTGGACAGGCATGCCATAAATGGTGTGCACAGGCACCGCACAGCAGGGGTGGACATGCATCACACGAACGGCGTGCACAGGCACCGCACAATAATAGGGGTGGACAGGCATGACATACACGGCGTGCGCAGGCACCGGTCAATAATAGGGGTGGATACGCATGGCAAAAACGGCGTGCACAGGCACCGGACAGTAGGGGTGGACACGCATGACACAAAAACGGCGTGCGCAGGCGCCGCAGGGGTGGACATGCATGGCACAAAACAATAAGTCCCCCCTCAGGGTCAAATTAGGGAAGTATGGTGTTGAACACTCCCTCCGCATTCGGAGTGAGCGCAACGGCCAGCGCCTTGGCTCCTTCATCTTCAATCTTATTACCTGCATTGAAAGCACTCAAAATCAGCCCAACACTCTAAGAACAATAAGAGATATCAATAGAAACAAGCAGCAGAATGTGGGAAGCCTTATACCATATAATCTCAATGTGTTCAAGGACGTAAGCCGCTGCCGCATTGTCCTCGCACAAATGCCTAAGGATTTGCATTGTGAATGGAGATGCTGAAGGTGTGTAGATTCTTACCCTGAAGTATTAGCGTGTTCAAGGACGTCCTTGAACACACTGAGTCTATAAGGTAAGCCATTCTCCACGTTTTGCTGCTAGTTCCTGCTGATATCTGTGATCAATACTCAAGAGGTGATCTTACAGCAAGTTCTTGTGATGCAGAAAATGAAATTGGGCCTGAAGGAGCCAAGGCGCTGGCCGTTGCACTGACTCCAAGTGAGGAGGGAGTGTTCAACACATCCTTGAACACACTGAACTTGGAACGTAAGTCATTTCTGACATGTTGCTGTTGATCTGTCTTGATATGTGTGATAGTTGATTAAGAGTTGGGCTCACACCAAGTGCTTGTGGTGTAGATAGCCACATTGGACCTGGAGGAGCCAAGGCACTGGCCGTTGCACTCACCCCGAACGTGTACTAGGGTAGATCGCGCGTATGACTGCCCTGGCAGAGTGACCAGCATGACAGCTCTGACAAAGTGACCAGCATGACAGAGGAGTCACACTTGAATATCTGCACCGACAGCAGATCAGATTGATTGAGTATGAGTGGGAAAACCATATAGAAATGGTGGGAAACCAGCCAGACTCAAGCAGTCGAACAGAATTGGAAGGAAACCGTTAGAACCACCAGTTCTTGCCACATCAGCAGAATTATAGATGTTCGATAACTGATGAAAACTGATTGGCACCTGCAGCCTACCAGCTACAGTGAAGTTTGAATCGATTATGAGTAACTGTTTCAGGGAGATTCGAATCTAGGTGAATCGAGATGACGTAAGACAGAGGAATTCGAATGGACCAGTTACTAAACAGCGATTTTTTCGTGATTTTCAGCTGAAATTAGATTTTTTCTTAAACCCGAAGGTGCAGTGTCCATGAAATATGTCCAGATTTGCTTTCCCTAACCTCATAATGCGTGCATGCCCACATCACACCATAGTTTTGATGCCATAATACCTAAAAAGGCAAAAACAGGCCGAAAACAGAGGTTTTTGGCCCATAAATCTCTCAAAAAAAAAAATTCAAAAATCGACTTTTGACCATATCTTACAATTGCCTTCACTACCACTTTTGACTTTGAAAACTTGCAAACCTTGAATTATGCATGTTACCACTATGTTACATCACGCGTCGATGCGACGGCTCGCTGATAGGGGAGGGGAACACGGGATCGAGGGTCCGATTGAGAGTGATGGCATGAGCCGTAAGCGACAAGGGAACGAGTAGGCATTGTTCAAATAGGTATTTCCGTACCTAGTCTGCACATGCAGTGTCATATCCCCTGCCTTTTTCGGAGGAGGTCCCAGCAACCCTAGCTGCCAAAGTTGTCACCCGGTGTCAACCTTGTTGTCGCGCGAGAAACGTGGGCTCGTCGCGCGAGAAACTTTCTCGTAGGCCCCCGCGGGGGCAAAATCGCGTGTTGACCCCCATTATCACGCCCGCCCCCCTTCCGCTTTCCCCCTCCACAGTCCACACACGCCCCCTACCCCTTCCCCCCCTTGTGCGCTTTTGCACTCTCCTCGCGCTGTTGCAGTTGGCGGAACGAAAAAAAGAAATCGCTGGGTATCTACTTAGTATCAGAGCGTGACACGAGTACTCGCGTCTGCTCGCGTCAATTGTTATCTCGCCCTCACTTGTCACTCGCGTGGTGCCGCGAGTTGACGCGCATCACACTGTGAGCTACACTGTGGGTTGTCGCGCGTGTCACTCGCGCCTCAGATGTGTCACAGTTTGGCATGCACTTGTACACTCCGACTGCTGAACTGCACTGCAAGAAAGGTGAACCGACGATAAGCATTCATAATCATGCACACAGCAACCTCGTCTTCGCCATGAATTAACGTTGCCGCAGCATATTGCAGACAGGTGTCCAGGGAGAGGGACGTTGTTGTTGGATAAGAATGCCGTACAATCCTAGGGAACTAGTGCAGTGCACCAAATGCCCACTGAAAATTCGCAGGGATGGTATGGCCACGCATTTGAAGCGACACCAAAGAAAAGATCAGGAAGCTGGCAGCGTGGAGACTTTGTTTCGCCGGCATCAAGAGGCGCAAGTCACTCAAGCCCAAGACCATGAACAAGCCACTTCGCACAAGAAAATTCCAACTCGCATTGTGACACACGGTTTGCACAAGCCGAGAGAAAGGTGTACAAGAACTTTGTGCGGAACTGGCGAGTGATTGTCCAGCACAAGAGGGAGGTGATAGCAAACCCCAACACCAAATCCGACACTCGTCAACAAAGTGAGCGACACTTGGCGAAGATGTTAGAATTTTTGTTCACATGCTTACTCATCGCATTGACCGACCTCCTCGAGAAGGTGAAGACAAGACCCGAGGGTTGACTCAAGAGAAGTATGTGATGGAGAGCTTTGTGGATTACAACGGTCCCGTCAGCCATGAGGCTGAAGAGTTCATCATCAAGGCACTTGACAAGCGCTTTGAGAAGAGCAGAGATGGTGCATGACACTTTACTTCGGCCGATGAGAGAGGGCGTGCCAAGCCTTGGGGCGTGTCTCAAGTGGTGGACAGGCATATGAAGAAGCGGAGCAGGCTGCCATTCATGGAGTGTAAGGATTGATGCCTTTGGATCGTTGCATCGTTTGTTCTAAGCCGTTCATGATATTCAGCATGCAATAATCAAAGTATTCTAGCTACCTTGAATTCCGCTAGTCGCTCAAACTCTTACATATGTAACAGATGGTACCCATGTTTGCTGTTAGTTACAACCAAATGTAAATGCTTGGTGCATGATGATGTATTATTGCGATGCCATACTTGTTGATTTATCTCACATGAATATTCATGATGGTCATCAACCGCAAAATATCGTGTAAAGATTGATGCATATGCACGCATACTACACTTCATAAATGTGCATCGTACCAATGGAATATTCCTTGTTTAACATGATCGTTAATTATTTCATTAAGGAATCGATGGTTTTTTCAAAAGGAATATTCCCTTTTTTTCGGAGCGGCGCCTCGCGGCGGGCGGGTTTTGCTCGCTCCGCTCGCTCCGCCGGTGGCCACCGGCGTTGCCAACTATTACAACTAGGCCAGCAACACGGTGTCCAAGGCGAACATTTTCAGGTGCTCAGATATCAACATCGGAGACACCGCCATCCCATATTGCCTAACAACCCCCGGATAGGAATGATGATAATAATTCTGAAGGCGCAATAGGGATTCATGGCCACGTTCTACTAACATTTGTACACGCTCGGAATCCATGAAAAATATGTATGCCGTTAGCAATGACCTAGTTCCGGGATTTCCGCATGCCACCAAACCTACACTCAGGGCAGGTTGCACATGCCAGCATATAACCTCGTTGAACGTGTCGCTCGCACATCGAATGCGGCAGATATCCCTCAGGTACATGCCTAATGGTTCGTCAAAATCGCTGTCACGTGTACGCACAGACCGGAAGATCTTTAGTAACAAAATTTTTGGCATGTTCTTCAGGTTAAGCGACATTTTTTATAGGTTGGTACAAGTTGGAAGAGATTAATTTCTTTGTGCTTAATAAAATGAAATTTTACTTAGATGCCTCGCGCTATATAGCCATATTCAAGCATCTTACAATACATATTCACCGAACCATCGTACACGATTGTTCGCACTTCCGATACAGCTACATTCGCCTCTTCGGTTCTTGGGTCGGGGCCCTTGGTTCCTGGCATTATCCGGGAAAAACTTGCCACATTTGCCACACATTTTATCATTCCAATGTAACATCTTCCAGTTTATGAATTTCCTCTATTGAAAATCCGATTGCTAGCATTTCGGCATCCGTGAGCTCAGTGGTTACCTCTGGAACCGCTTCGGGCACAACAACTTTCTCAGCTAGCATCTGAACGTCCGAAGGTTCGGTCCAAGGGGGCATTGCTCCAGGCGGCAGCTGCTGCTTCTCCGAGATTGTTTTCTTGATCTCAATATCTTTCGCTTTCATTTCCTCAAAACGCTCCTTGGCGGCAGCTAGAACTACTTTATCCATATCCATGCATAAAACGTGCCGTTGTTCCATGTATCCAGCTATTGATGCCGGAGCCGTGCCGCAGGGAAATTCCATCACTACAGCATCCACATCCGAGTATAGGCGCATTAGCTCCCGGTACAAGCGTATTGGCTTCTGCACAGGACGAAGATTTTCTTGGCTGGAGGAATGCATGTTTTTTAGATATTCATTCCCCGGCATAGGGACCTCCTGTGCCACAATCCATCTCCATTATTTTTAGTCTTACCAAATAGTATTCGGCGACAATCGTGTACGATTGTCGCCCAGTACAAAAACGCGAATGCAAAACATAAAATATTAAAGCAAAACAAAATGGTACAATCGTATACGATTGCCACCTTCACTATGTTATGTGTGCAGAAATTCATACGCACCATGCAATTGGTGTAACCGGTAACCCCTTTTCCAACCGTGCATCGCAAAGGAGACCATATCTTCAGCTAATTTTTCGCATTCTCCTTGGGATCGGTGACCAAGTGCTGCACCACATAAGGTTGCAAAACGGGTTGCGGTCCACTGGCATTGTTCCCAATTTGACAAGCCCCTCGATGCCAAATTGCCAATACTGAACTTGAGGGTGGCAATACCATTGCAACGGCCAACCATTGGATGACGCGCAGAATGCGTCGATGATGGCTTGTTGACGGAAAATATGTATTGTTTGCCCGGCCACTGTACTTTCCGTTCGAACAGAAGCCTCAGGCACAAACAGAATCACCATTCCCGCGCGATCCATTGAGGTTAGGCACAGGCCGCCCATGTATGAATAGAAGCTAGCGGAATATACATCCCACTCGGCGTCCGCGATCATACCAAATGGTCCGTCAACAAATATGAGGTCACAACCCATGGGGACATTCACTTGTTTTTTGGAGTTTCCTAAAAATGCCATATTCAGAGTGAAACTTAGCGGATCCTTTTCCCGCTGTTCACGCGAATGGTTCACCTGTTCCAAACCCCAATACACCCGGCCTGTTATATTTCCACTCATGTTCACAAGCCACCGTGAATAGTTCTAAAAGTGTCTCACCTTAGCAACGAACGCCCTCAGAACTTGCAACAGATTCTTGTACAAGTCCGCCTGGCTTGTGTTAAAAAACATAGGGTCCTTGGGAATCTCCCTCTTCATGACCTGAAAGAACTCCTTGTAGGCAATGGTCATTTCATGGAACTCGATGATTGCACTATCAGGACTCCAACTAACGTCGAATAAGGTATCCGCTTGCATTGTTGCTGGCAGCAACTCCTTATTTGCCCCGACCGCACGAGTCTTGAGAAATTCCCAAGCTGCCTGCAAAATCTCATTCTCTTAGTAGGGGAGCAAAAGGTGAACAATCGTGTACGATTGTTCCACTTGCGACAGCCACATATTCGAATGATGAATTACCTTTGCGCCGTTCGCTTGAATTGAATCCTCAGGAACGAGCTCCGGACACGCCTTGGACAGCAGCATTTTATTCGCTTCGTGAATCGCTGGAGGCAGATTAACTTGGGAAGCTGCAGGCGCTTGCACTACCCACAACTTTGGCATACAGCCCGACTCAAATTCCATTGTTGCATGCTTGCCGCCAAGGGTACTGACAAACCATTTCGAATCGGACACGGGAGGCTCGTTGAATGCTTGCCCGTACAGCTGCATGTTCGAAAGTGTAGGAGGCAGTACCAAACCTTCTACTTGACAGTGACTGTGAACCACTGATGTATCATATATAGGACAGGGTTCTATATTATGCCCTATATAAGACTAGTCAAGCTATGTCGACTCTTAGGATCTATGTCCAGACTTATTGCATATATTTGCAGTAAGAATTAGGTGATATATTGACTGGCTGTATTTACTCTAGAAATCTCAACTGTTTCTTTGGCCTTGGCCATTACTTATTCACTCAGCTCTCTGAGGTAATCCTAGTCAGCATGGCCAAGTCTCATCAACCTATCATATGCTTGTACTACATTATCATGCAGTATGATGTGCCAGTATTCTACATGTCACATTATTACACAGTACAGTGGTACTGTGTACTCCCATATAAGGGGGGTCTCTTCCTCAACAGGGGTCTCGGGCGCTAATGCTGTAAGGCGCGTATGACACTTCTGGCATGTATGACATTGCTGAGTCATCCGCGCATGACACCGTATGTTGTCCTAGCACAACTCCCCCCCCCTTCAGGTGGGAAGCGTCCTCGCTTGTGCTTAGATGCACAGTCGTTAGGCTGATTCGGAGCCCATGGTGTCCCACTCGCTGTCGTCGGACATCACTGGTGGCGGCGTAGGACTGTACTCCGGCATCAAGGTCACTGGCTCCTCGTCAGCTTCTTCCAGATTAGCGCAGACTCTTTCATCGTTGAGATCCGTCTCATTTTCATCTCTCCAGAGCAGCTCCGCTAGGTATTCACACACCGTTGCGATTGCCCGCACGGGTTGTTCCACCGGTAGAGAGCTGAATAATTGTTTAAGCAAGGTTGCGGGGATGCCATACACGTGCCACCCAGCTCCCATGCCTGGTCTAGGGTCGCCCGACTCTCTGCTGGCGGAGCCGCTCTGCGCCATCTTCTCGTGCCGCCCATAACGGCGTTTGAAGTCACAGGGGTTTTCGGGGTCGCAAGACTTCAGGGAGGTGATAGGCGCGTTGGTCCAGAAGTGGGTGGGTTTCTTGTAGGGCATACCATACTTACAATACGTAGCCAGATGCGGAGGTGGCAACCCTTGCATGCATCGGCGAGTGTGTAACCCATGAGGAGCTCGACCACGCGGGTTCTCGATGAAGTAGAAGCTCGGCTGGAGGTACTTGATGATCTCTAGCGTTCTCCGCACTTGCTTGTCCGCACCACGCAAGTTTCGTATCCCTACCGTTTTGGCTTGGCTATACTCCGTGCATGGGGGGCTCGCCCAAATGACGTCAAAGTGCTTGGGCGAGAACTGCCGATAGTCCCAGTGCAGGATGTTTTCGCAGTGAGTGGGTTTCCATCGGTTCTGGATGTCCACCGAGACTACCTCACACCCAGGAAACTGCTTGCAGAACTGTCGTTCGACGGAGCCTGTGCCACAAAACAACACCAAGATCCGTATTGGGCGTCGAGACGGTTGTAGGCGTGCTGCTCCTCGACCGGGTCCTTGGGATGGCATGAAACTAGTGGACGACACCGTCGCGAACGTGCCCACCTCGTCGTCGGCTCGTTCTTCCGGGATCCACGCCATTCCGTCCGCCTGTAACTCTTCAGGATCCGTCAACCATATCGCTCCTGCTGACTCCTCGCGTTTGCGAGTGACTCTACTCTTTTCACGTTCTTGCCTCTTGGCCTCGACCTTCTCGAACTCCTGAAGAGCGCGGTTTGGTATCCCTTTTCGGCCAACTCCATCGAACTCGAGGTCCTCGCGAGTTTTCCATTCATTCTCGGAGCGCGGCATACCTACCCATTTGACCATGTACTCCGTCCATGTCCGCCCGCTACGTCTCCTCGTGCGTGACCTCTCAATGCACTCCACCGCCATCTCCTTACGACCGCTTACGTCCACAGGGGGAGGCGGAATCTCCGCACTCCTGTCCGCGAACTTGTCCTGGCCCGACTCCACTGGGGTGAGTCTATCCACGGTGAAGACGTCGTGCACCTTCCACTGTGGTGGTAGCTTCAAGCGGTAAGCCGCGGGGGCCCCTCGGTCCTCGGGGGCGAGCTCCATCTGCCGATCGCTGTGGAAGGCCTGCAGCACCTCCATCGGGCCCAGGCGCTTCTTCAGCAACTTCTTGTGTAGGCCTCGATCCCCGGGCTGGGTGAGATGCGTGGCGTCCACCCACACCATGTCACCCACTGCGTACCGGCGAGCGCGATGGCGAGCGTCATACTGGGCCACTTGCTGCTGCTGAGCTATCAGCAACCTATCACGAGCAGTCTGCAACTGCTGAACAAACTGCCGGGCGGTCTCGTGGGCCGTGCCTTTCTTCACGACGTCCCCTCTCCCCCCCTTGGCGCGGCCCCTACGAGAGGCCAACGCAGCTTCCACGAAAAAGTCGAGCTGCGACGCTGGGGCATGCCCATAGCAAAGCTCGAAGGGTGTGAATCCAGTAACCGCGGACCTGGAGTCGTTAATGGCGTACTCCACCGGGGTGCACCACAAATCCCAGTCTGCCTGGTTTGCGTCAACGTAGGCGCGCAACATGCGCTCTACCGTGTGGTTTGTGTGCTCCGCTTGGCCGTCCCCTTGTGGATGGTACGGCGTAGTGGAGGCCACCTGCACCCCCATAAGGCGATGCAACTCCATATGAAAGGCGTCACGGAAGCGAGAGTCCCTGTCACAAACGATCTTCATAGGAGCACCGTGCAGTCGCCAAACATGGTCGAAGTACATTCGTGCCACTTGCTCAGCGGAACTGTCAGAGTACAGCATGGGGACCACGTGCACCATCTTGGACAACTTGTCCGTGAACGTGGCGAAGGCGTCGTAGCCCCGCTCCGTGCGCGGCAGACCTGTGACGAAGTCAATGCTCACCACCTGCCACAGCCTGACCGGGACCTGGAGGGGGTTCAGCTGGCCATCCGGATAGCTGTTCCTCGGGCGGGTCTGCTGGCATATCAAGCACGAGCGGGTCCAGTCGGTGACGTCTTTGTTCATGCGGGGCCACCAGAACCGCCGCACTATCCGAGCAAGAGTCTTATCTCGCCCGGTGTGTCCCGCCGCGGGAGACTCGTGCGCTTCACGCATGACTATCTCCCGAAGGGGAGAGTCGGACGACAACACCAGCTGGTAGCGTCCCTCCGCGATGCGCCAGATCATGTCGTCAACCATACGGAAGGTGTCCGTGCGTTGGTGCGGGGCGGCCAAAAGCTCTTCCTTTAACAACGTGAGGTAAGGGCTACGTTCGTACTCCGCGCGTAGTGGTTTCACGAACTGGCACGCTTTCAGTGGTCCTTTGGTTGCGCGTGCCTTGGCCGCTGGCCCTGACGTGACCATAGGCTCGCTTACACCTTGAGCGTCGGGCGCACGAGCACTCTTCGCTCGAGGCCGAGTCCGGCTGGCCGCCGGCGCCCACACCAGCAGCACGGGCCACCGCAGCGCTGGTCGGCCTCCATCTGGTGACTCAAACAAGCACGTAGGGTGACCCTTGGCATCCTTGAGGTCGAACACCTTGACCACGTGCAGGCCGTACTTGGGCTGGATAAGGGTGCGCCAGGACGCGTCGTAGTCCGGTAGTAGGAACATCGCCGACGTGTTCTCTGGGTCGGCGCGCCACTCAGCCATAAAGTGGCGTAGGATCCTCTCAATGAGGTTGCTATCCTTGGTGTAGGGAGGGTTGCACCAGACGTGCTTTCCCCGCCATTGCTGCTTGAGGCAGTCCGTCCAATAGGTGTCCACCTGGCGGTTGACGCCCATGGAGTCACAACACGCGTCCACGTCGAACGGGCCGTACTGCGCTGAGATCTCTTCGAACTTCTCCTTTACCAGTTTCCAGTCCTGCCGGTCCACCACGATATCGTAGTGGGAGCTTGACGCGGGAGGGGAACTTTGTTTGCTGGGAGAGGAAGGACTAAGGGGAGTTGAGGGGGCTGGAGAGGGGGCTTGCTCCAGTTGCAAGCGAGAGCGAGTAGTGACGCCCGCAAGGGTGGCTTCATGCAAGGCGCGCTCCGCGGTGTGCAACGTTTCAGCTGCGTCTTCCCACAGGCGTCGGGGGTTTCCACCCAGGTGAGCCCATTCAGATGAGTGAGCTCCCCAACGACCAACGGAGGGCTGACCGGAGGTACAGACTCGTCTTCAGAGTCGGAGTGATCAAACGTGGAGTCGAGCACCGAGATGGGGTCCTCAAGGATCTTGACCTTAGCGGGCTCCTCGGACGGCTCTTCGTCGGTGCCGTCCTCGTCGATTGCACCGAATACTGAGGTGGGATCAGCGGGGGTCGAGCTCTCAGCCGGCTCCCTTGGCACACTCTGACGAGGCTCGTCTGTATCCCGGTCGACCACGCCCTTCTCCTTGAGCCCCTCCCTGGCGGATGACTGCTTGTAGTCTGGTCGTCTGGATTGGGCATCCGGAACTACTAGGCATCGGCCAGGTACGTGTTCCATTTGGTGCACGCCTACTTCCACTAAGTCTTCATACCAGCGTGCCTGGCGTCGACTCAGCTCCCGAGCCGGCGCGAAGAGCCACTGCAAGGGTTTGTGGTCACCCATGAGTTTGAAGTCGGTGAATATAAGGTAATGCCTCCACGTCACTGTGGTGCAGTGGTGGATGGCGCACAGCTCCCGCTCCCCAGCGTGGTAGTTCTGCTCGGCCGAGGAGAATTGCCTGCTCTCGAAGGCCAACGGCTGAAGACCTCGTCCCAGGTCTTGCATCAGCACGCCTCCTAGTGCGACCGCACTCGCGTCGGTCTGCACGCAAAATGGGCGGGACCCATCGGCTGCTGAGCGCTGGTCCGGTAGGGCGAGGATTGGTGCTGAAATCAATGCTGACTTCAATCGTTGGAAGGCTTCTTTCTCCTCCTTGCCCCAAGTCCATGGTACTCCCATCTTCGTGAGGCGAGTGAGAGGGTGGGCAATGTGAGCGAAGGACTGGATGTACCGCCGGTAGAAGCCACACATTCCAAGGAATTGGCGCACGTGGGTGACGGTCTCGAGCTCCGGCCAGTCGCGAACTGAAGCAACTTTGTCACGTTGGGGGCGACAACCTTCCTTACTGCACACATGGCCAAGGAAGCGTACTGCTCGCATGCACAACTTCAACTTGCTTCGCTTGAGGTATACTTGGTGCTGGCGACAGGCAGCTAATACAGCTCGCACATGGCCGACATGCTGCTCAGGTGGGGGATTAGTATCGGTCCACTCCGTCCGTCCGTCCGTCCGTCCGTCCACCGTCCGTCCACTGTGGACGGACGGACAGTGGACGGACGGAGTGGACCAAACATTCTTAACATTCTAAGATTTCACAAATCAGGGCTCCCATACTTAAGCCCATACTTAAGGAGTGTAACGCGTCGGCCCGCGTCCACGCCTGCGTTTTCACATACTTAAGAAAATTTAATTTTTTTCTTCATACTTAAGGAATATACACTGACTCCCCCCTCCCCCCCTAAACAGGGACTCAGGGGGTATAACCCAGTCGCATGCGAGTGTCAAACGTGCGTCAGAGAGACGAACTCAACGACAGAGCTTGACAATCGTATACGATTGTCACACGTGAGTCTGGGTGTCGGACCTAGTGCACCTGCTTGACAATCGTATACGATTGTCACACGTGAGTCTGGGTGTCAAACCTAGTGCACCTGCTTGACAATCGTATACGATTGTCAGAACCCTGTCGGAAGTCCCGAACCGTATGATGAAAACAATCCATGCACGCCGGTGATGTTTTATAAGCAAGTAAACTCACCTTCGAAATTCATTTTCAGCTTGACCATTGAGCGACGCACCTCCACGAAAAGCTAGTCCAAGAATGTCTCTTCCCGACTTAGTCCTTGTTAAAATCTTTCGTGCAGTTCTGTGTAAAGTAGATCGGTCTGATGAACCAGCAAGTGTATACCTGAAGGATCTGTGCCGCATTCGATGTTCCTGCTCTCGGTTTAACGAGCTAATCATTGAGCGTGCGCAACCTGCTTTGAGTGTTGGTTTGGTAGGTTGTGGGAACAACATTACCCGTTCCCTCCTTACTAGCTACATATTTGGTATGGAGGATGACCGTATTGCAAAGTTAGTAGAAAGTGGTTACGCATCATTACAGCGTCTGCGGAACATTTACCAAACCCGGTATCCCCCGCACGTGAGTGCCGATGGATGGGCGGTGTCTCCTAAATTGATTGACGCACACCTTAAAATGTTTACCTTGGACGCCATGCTGTTATCACGGCCAGCACAGCGCTCATCGATCTATGACAATATTTTGCACGTGCGGTTTGACTATGTCATCACGCGCTTTAATCATGCGTTCCTGCCAGTGATGGATTGGATGCTTTTACGTGGGGATAACATTTGTCTCCCACTCGGTGGACATGAGGTGGACATGAGTGTGGTACTTCGATACGAAGACCTGTCACGTGAAGGGGTGCGGGCGTGTGATACCATGAACACGGCGTCATTAGTCAATGATATGACAGTGTTCGACCGCAGCCGCCTTGCCTACACGACGTGTCAGGTTGCTGCATATATAATCATAAGAGTGGACAATTTTCTCACCGGAGAACGTTTCAACGGGAAAAGCTTGTACTCTCAAATAAGGACAGAGCTTATGATAGCAAAAAACGTTCTCCGAGTCAACCATAGAATGACACCCGAAATAGAGGACCGATTATCTTACCACCAGGAATTTTGACGACTTAGTCTCATGCAGTGTTAGTGCATACCAAACCTACCCTCTGGACACTTCTGACAATCGTACACGATTGTCAACACCGTGTTGGACGGAAGTCCCTCGAAGTGTACTGCTATATAAGTAATGTTACATGTCTTTTATTCATTTATTTTCGCAGTAAAATCCTAGCATCATGAATACTCCTCAGTTCATGGAAGACGCACTTGTTGAGCTTGAACGTATGTATATCGAATACGAAAAATGCAGTGTGTGCCATTCCTGGAATTTGTTCTTATATCGCGAGGAAGTGTTCATCGATCCTGCGCTGATTCCTACACATGACCCCTCTGAGGCTAAGTGGAGGTTTATCCGTGACACTCAGGAAACGTGGTATTTTCAACTGTTGGATGCGCATCGGTATCCTGGCACTACTGCGCAGTATACGTACACTCCAACGCACGCCCACCCTGGCGCACTTACCCCAAAAACAATGGCGGTTCCCACAGATTTCATTCCGGAGTTGATTGACCAGGGCACAGGCTATAATCCCGAACCTGATGACGACGGAAAGTGGTGCAATTGCCGTTAGGTAAAAAATACCAGGCTCCCATGCCTACTTAAGACGTGTTGTAGCGAGTTTTAATCATTTGTTTTCGCGTTCAAGAACTTCCGGAGAAATGGCGTTGACACGGCAGATTGAGCGCGTCTTGCTTTGGTTAGACGGTTTTGATGAGGATGAAGATATGATAAATAATGTGTCCATTTTCGGTTATACACCTTGCGTAAACTGTAATGCGGAAAACGTGTATGCGCATTGCGAAAGGCCTATCATTCAGGAAAATTGGGACTTGGACGAAATCTCTGCAGGATACCGTTATGTACGCCGAACTCGGTTTTTCCTATTCTTTACCTTGATGCATCTCGAACGATTTCCCTCCAGGAACCCTTGGACGGGGAGGTGGGTAACGCCTAGAAATCTGAAAATACCTGTGGACAAGATAAATGATTTATTGTTACCGGAGCAGCGCGGCGAGAGTATAGAGCAATATTTAGGAGCTTGCAACTGTGCGGCGGATATGCCTGACGAGGACTTGGACTTTGGCTTCTAAGAACATGCTAATTGTACCAATTATTTTAAGAAAATAATTGTTAGTTCTAAGTAGTGTTTTATTCATACCCTGCATCCTCCACACAGCTACCATTTTCGCTACTTCTGTATACAGCGTTCTCATCATTCCATACTCGCAGTGTGGGTATGACCTAGTGCAACTGCTTGACAATCGTATACGATTGTCACGCGTGAGTCTGAGTGTCGAAGCTATTGCCCTTCGGCTGTTTCGAGATATAAGGGGTTGAAGTAATAGATAAACGTCATTTTTTTTAACACATAATGCATCTTCCGAATATTACAATTAATTGGATATTATGTGATACCCTGAATTGTATGTTTTGTGGGTGTCCTCGGTTCTAGGGTCGGGGCCCGCCAGTGTCAAATTTCCTAGCATTCATGCAGATTTACACGCTAGGTACAGGGTCGGGGTCCTCGAGCAAAGCTGCCGCGAGAGCGGATGACATCTCGAAACAAGCTTGTGGCTGCTCAGCCTCCATACCCGTGTCTGGATGCACAGTCCCTATGTCAAAATAGGCCGCGACTTCTTGCAATTCCATTACGTGGTCATCAGGCACATTGGCCTTTTGTTTTTCTATCAGCGCTATGTCACCTGCGAGCACCTCGGAATACCGTGCTCTGGTCATTTTCACCACCTCTGCATCCATGTCGATCGAAAGGACATGCCTTTGCTCCATATACCCCGCCATGGAGGCTGGAGCCGTTCCGCAAGGAAATTCCATAACACAAGCATCCATGTTGCTGTACAAGCGCATCAGCTCACGGTAAAGACGGATTGGCTTCTGAACGCTGCGAATATTTTGTCCATCTTCTTTCTTCAGGTACTCCTTAGGTGGCAGCGGTACCTCCTGTTCATAAACAAACAACACACGCGAGTCTGAGTGTCGGACCTAGTGCACCTGCTTGACAATCGTATACGATTGTCACTTAAGAGTCTGCGTGTCCGAGCTAGTGCACCTGCTTGACAATCGTATACGAATGTCACACGCGAGTATGAGGGTCGGACCTAGTGCACCTGCTTGACAATCGTATACGATTGTCACACGCGAGTATGAGTGTCGGACCTAGTGCACCTGCTTGACAATCGTATACGATTGTCACACGCGAGTCTGCGTGTCGGACCTAGTGCACCTGCTTGACAATCGTATACGATTGTCACTTGCGAGTCTGCGTGTCTGAGCTAGTGCACCTTCTTGACAATTTTGTTTAGCGGAGTTGCATTCATGACAAGATATGAATGCATACCAGGATTCTTACCATGCTGTTCGTGAACGCGTTCGCAAACTTTCCGACCGTTGTTCGCAGCGGGGCCCACTTCGGTAGCTTATTACTCTTTGAGGGATCTTCCACCAAGTGCAGCAACACATACGGTTGCAAAACGCTGACCGGACCAGCCGCATTATTACCTATGCGTCCTCCGCCTCGATTCCAGTATTGAACCGTTTGGTGGCATGTCCATTGCAGCGGCCATCCTTTGGTCGAAGCGCAGAAGGCATCGATGATTGCTTGCTGCCTCGATATCGCGAAGGTTTTTCCATTAATAGTCACATTACTGCGGGTAGTCGAGTCCGGTAAGAATAGAATCACAATGCCACCATAATCCATAGTCGACATGCAAATACCACCCATGTATGAGTAGAAGTCTGTTGAATAGGTATCCCATACCTCAGAAAACAGCCCAAAAGGACCATCCACAAAGATCAGATCCACTCCATAGCGAGCGTGTTGCAATGTTTTTTCATTGCGCCAATTGACCATGACTTGATTGCTGCGTGGACCCTTATTCCTTTCGGCGCGAGATTTGTTAACCTGTGGAACATTGCTTTCATCAGTCTGCTTTGAAATACATACGCAGGAAATACTTAATACATTGCAATGTAGATATTTGAACAGCTCTAACCTTTATTCCGAAATCCCGCAATCCCGTCAGAAGCTTCGCCAGCAACTCGCGATGGCACTTGTTGAAGTCCACCGGCTGCTGGACTCCCTCGGCAGCATGCAGCTCCTTGTGTTCGATTTTCAGCTCCATGAATTCAATCACCGCGCTCTTCGGCTCCCAATCAGGATCGAAAATCTCCGTTTCGTTCAGAGCATCCGGCATCCCCTCGCCCCGGCGTGACGCTTTCACACGGAGTTCCAGCCATTCCCAAACGGCCTGTAATACGCATCAGAATAAGTCTTCGAACTCAGAGACAGAGCAGACTCTAAGTCAAGGTAACGCCAGAGCTTGACAATCGTATACGATTGTCACACTTCTTTTACCAACTAACCCATGGCATGATCATCACAAGTGTATAACGGGGTCACCTTCGCACTGAACGCGGCGATCTCGTCATTGATATCTGGCATTTCTTTGGCTTCCATCATCCGCGACGCTGCCAGTACTGCAGGGGCCATATTAATCTGAGACCCAGCTGCTGCTTGAATCGCCCATAGCAAATGCAGGCAGTTTTCCTCAAACCCCCTTTTCGTATGGGTGATGCCCAACGTCTGCAGAAACCATGCGGAATCGTATACGGGTGCCTCAGTGTAGGCAGGGCCATAAAGCTTCGGAATCGTGAACGTAGCCCCAAAGCGACCGGCATTTCGAATCTCGATGTAGTCATCCGGCAAGGAGTGAATGTAGCACAAGATCATACGCGTGGCTGCATAGCAAACATCACTGTCATTAGGACTTGTAATCCTGCAACTTAAAAAAAAATACTTGTGAGGACTAACTCACCAGCGCAATCCACAAGAGTCTTGTAAGTATGCATGGTATCCTGCGATGACTTATTCACACTCTTGTCCATAGCCCTTCCTTCCTTGGAATCAACGCGCTTCCATCGTTTTGCTTTCATCATGCTCTTCATGACCTCATCGAAGCGTGCAGTGTAGAATTTGTTGGAAGATTTGATTAACATCCACACCAGAAGCTTGGTTTCCAAATCAGGCACTCTGTGGACGTCTTGCACAAGTGTCTGGTGATGCTTTTGCACGTACGTCATATGCTGCGAATCACGGTAAGATTCCCCATCAAATTCATAGGGTCCCCAAGGGTTGTCAGCTTTTAGTTTGAGTATAGTATCCTGCGTATCCTCATCATCATCATAGACGTCCCCGATAGCCTCTGCGTGTTCATACCAATCTGGGTATTTCGTCCAACCCATCAGCGAGGCAAACTTGGCCTTGGCAGATTCGATGACATCCTTGATGAAACCAAGACGATGACAATACGAGCTGAACTCAGTGCCAGTCAAAAACTTGCCCTTGCAACTGATCCCATATTTCTGGTAGAACTCCTTCCGTTTGTCCACATCGTCCACTAATACTCCTTGCTTCGCCACATTAAGAACAAAGAAAAAATATCGTACATCAAACCCTAAGGCTGATAGCGAGGTGCTTATAGCCTCTAGGGTAAGAACAGGCTGCAGATCTTTCGGATAGTTCTTCAACTCGAGAGCTTCCTTCCGCCATTCATCTCCCAGTTTTGGATCCAGTAACCGCAAAATCTGCAAGCAAGACACGTTGGACACATGTAAGGGGGGCGACACGCTTGTCACGCGTGGGTGAGAACTGAAGCTTGCGCCAAAGCTTGACAATCGTATACGATTGTCACGCGTGAGTCAGGGGCGAAGCTAGCGCCAAAGCTTGACAATCGTATACGATTGTCACGCGTGGGTGAGAACTGAAGCTTGACAATCGTATACGATTGTCACGCGTGGGTGAGAACTGAAGCTTGACAATCGTATACGATTGTCACGCGTGGGTGAGAACTGAAGCTTGACAATCGTATACGATTGTCACGCGTGGGTGAGAACTGAAGCTTGACAATCGTATACGATTGTCACGCGTGGGTGAGAACTGAAGCTTGACATCATCGTATGGGCGAGAACTGAAGCTTGACAATCGTATACGATTGTCACGCGTGGGTGAGAACTGAAGCTTGACAATCGTATACGATTGTCACGCGTGGGTGAGAACTGAAGCTTGACAATCGTATACGATTGTCACGCGTGGGTGAGAACTGAAGCTTGACAATCGTATACGATTGTCACGCGTGGGTGAGGACACATGAGAGAGCGCGGAAGTTTCATACCTTTTGCGCATCCCGCTCGCGCGATTGGAGGAGGGCAACTTTTGCCGATTGATCCCGAAGTTTGGTAATCTCGTTCGAGTAGGCCGCCGCGGTCGTATCCCTCAGATTGTTCCGATACCAAGCGTTACTCTTGGCACTAGCTTGCCTTACCGGGAATTGTGTAAAATGCGCCAGTTGGTCTTCCGAGGCGTCGGCAATATTCATCAGCAAAATCCATTTATCGTGTTCGTGAGAGTCAACAAGACTTTCTGTTTGGTCGGTGTTCGTCAGTGTCCCGATAAGGCTCTGCGCAAACCGAAACTTGTAAAAAATTCATTCATGTACACACGGTATTTTATTGAAACGATGAAACAAACGATATCATACAAGGATCGCTTACCAAAACACAAGGAGGTGTTTCTTTCTTCAGAACTATAATCGTTGTGGCCAACCCCTCCAGAGAGGACCTAGCAGCGGTCCCGGAACCACTCCAAAATGCTTTACGTTTCCTTGCGTCCAGGACAAGGTCAAGCCAGGCGTCATAGCGATGCTGGCCATCCACCACGACAAGCTGCATTCGCATGAACTTGTTTTTCACCCACTTCTTGTAGTCATCAGGACCACTATCGAATAGACTGAGATAGTCGGTCTCCAGATTGTGCACCATGTTGTTGAAGTTGCTTATTTCCTCAGGAGCCTCCGCATCCGCCGCTGCAAACAACCGAAATGAACTCAGGTCTGACAATCGTATACGATTGTCAAGCTTTGTAGGAAAGTCCCGAACCCTTGCATAATACTAGTGCTGACAAGCAATGCCTCACCGGGATAAAACTTGGACATGAGCATTTGCCTATACTCTTCGTCCGTGTAATAGTGTCCAGTCCACCACGCGATGACATGTGATTTGTCCACCTCCCATCGCTCCATGATGACCTTCTTCTGCTTCTCTATTCCCTCTTGTGAAGTCGCGCGGGTAAACGAAAGTCGGTTTGAGTCCCCCTGAATATCAGCAGGATGTACCAGCAAGCCAAGAGGGGCAACTACTGGAAGCTTTTTGTCTTCTCGAGTATTATGCTGGGGACGAAAAGTCCATTCTGAGATCACTTTTTTGATATTCAGCGGTCCTGGGAATATGTAGTCTTGCCTGTTGTCGTCATCAGTGGTCCCAGATATCGCTGCCTTACCCTTCGGGTCACGAGCACGCTTTGGCGGTGGTGCACTCCCCGAGGTCTCGGTTGCAGGAGCTGACGCTGCCTCTGGCGCTGCATCTGCATCAGCTTTTCTCTTACCTAGCATTCTTTTAAGAGTGCCAGCAGTTTTAGGTGCGTCCGTATTCTTCAGTAATGCAACAGCTGTATCAACTATCTCCTTACCATCTCCACCTTCCACAAGGGCCCGAATTCCACTCTCGAGGTCTTTCTTCTCCTTCTGTTTATTTGTAGCGGCATACTCGAGCATTAGCGCAACGACTTGCTCAGCTTCTTGCTGAGCTGGTTGCTGAGCTGGTTTCGGCGCACCAACTGTAATAGTCAGCTTTCTTGGCGATTTAGCTGCAGCTTGAGGATTACTTGCGACTGGAGTGGCATCTTCACTTGCGACTGGAGTGGCAGCTCCTGCGGTACCTGGAGCAACACCAGCGGCGGGTAACTCATTTGAACCACCTTCACCGGATGCCAAAGATCCGCTCTGAGAGGCCTGTGCACCTCCGGAGGCCATACGCTGTAAATCTCTAATTGAGCCTCCGAATTTCTTTCGAGCGGTTTGTTTTGTACGAGCCATGCAATAATGAAATCAATGACACCCCGACATGCATTTATAGGGCTGCAGGTACGCACCTCCCTCACGCCCGGCAGCCACAGCCTGTGCCTTAGCAGTGGGCTTTCTGACTCTTGTGAACCTCCCTGTAGACATCTGTAAAATTATGAATTATTTTAATATTTTCCTAGTATATATAGATAAAGAAAATCTATAAATATATCTACTACAATACTCACGTGTGACAATCGTATACGATTGTCAAGCTTCGACCGTACGGTTAATCATGTTCAGATGTGCACGAGTAGTGACAAACTCTTCGCGAATATCCAGGCAGGGTTATACGACATGCAATAGGATACACGATCTCGGCGCTAAGTCTCTCTCACGTGTGACAATCGTATACGATTGTCAAGCTTCGACCGTACGGTTAATCATGTTCAGATGTGCACGAGTAGTGATAAACTCTTCGCGAATATCCAGGCAGGGTTATACGACATGCAATAGGATACACGATCTCGGCGCTAAGTCTCTCTCAGGTGTGACAATCGTATACGATTGTCAAGCTTCGACCGTACGGTTAATCATATTCAGATGTGCACGAGTAGTGACAAACTCTTCGCGAATATCCAGGCAGGGTTATACGACATGCAATAGGATACACGATCTCGGCGGTAAGTCTCTCTCACGTGTGACAATCGTATACGATTGTCAAGCTTCGACCGTACGGTTAATCATATTCAGATGTGCACGAGTAGTGACAAACTCTTCGCGAATATCAAGGCAGGGTTATACGACATGCAATAGGATACACGATCTCGGCGGTAAGTCTCTCTCACGTGTGACAATCGTATACGATTGTCAAGCTTCGACCGTACGGTTAAGCATATTCGAATGTGGACGAGGGTGCTAATACATGCAATGGTATACAAAATGTTTTGAATAACGTATATGAAAATGCATACACTGTAAAATATATAAGATGCCATCACAGATTTACGTTTGTATTCTAGCTAAGCAACTAGAGATCGAAGTTGTCCGGAATTCCAGGATAATACGACAGTATTTTGCGCACTTCTGAGGATAGCAGCGATGGCTCGTGAAGGTATCCCACACTTGTAATAATCGGAATTTCGAATATCTCGGAGTACAGCCAAAGGAAATGCTTGCATGGAGCAGGTCGGGTCCTCGCCATTTCTCGAAAACACGGACACGAACAACGGTATTCTCGTCCAAACTCCAAGAGGTATTCACGGCCATCGGAATCAGGGTGACAAACTCGGAAGTTATAGACGGTTGCACCACCAGGAACACATTTCCGGATTTGAGTCAGTGCAAGGTTATCGGTCTTAACCATGCTGTGGAGCGCGGTATAGAAATTCGCTATCTTCTTCGTCAAGAAACCCTTGCCACTCGCTTTCACCTTAACACCGTTGCGAAGTCTCTCCTCCACGTCCATCTCCGAATTCTCCGATCTCACCAGATGTCCTCGAGCCTCTTCTGGGGCCACATCCTCATGGGCAACGCAAACACCAAGAGAACAGAGACGAGTCTCCTCACTTTCCAGGATCTTTGTGTCCGGTGCAACAAGAAGTTTGGGTACACTGTTCGCCCCCCCCTCGGGCAGTCCAGGCATCGAAACGTGACAACAATACCATGGGTTTTGAACACATTTCCACGAGCAGAATATAATCCTCCGGATCGGGAGGTGGTCCTCACTTCGCGAACTTGACCCTTTTTAAGAGTTAAGTTTTTTGCTGGAAAATAATAGGTCAAGCTTCCAGTGTACCCAATAGTCAGCTGCCCTTTCGCGATTGGGATGTCGTGACGAGAACCATTAGACTTCCGTCCATAGCATTTACCGTTAGTGCCTGGCCGCGTGACGTGAAGCAGGGAAGGTTGGAAGTCCCCACCAGCTTCCGGGTAAACGCGAACTAAAGTACGCTCCGGACGTGCCGCAGAGGTAGGTTTTGCCGCCGAGGTAGGTCTTGCCGCCGAGGTAGGTCTTGCCGCCGAGGTAGGTCTTGCCGCAGAGGCAGGTGGCACCGCCGAGGCAGTGCGCGTGTTCTTGGAGGCGACGCCTTCCGAGGGAAGTTCCGCAGGGCGTTTGCGCGAAACCCCCCCATGGTTTACCTTATCTGGACGGTGGGTGTCCGTTGCAGGGATGCCCCTCTGTGGAAGCCATCCTGTCGCGCCAGCACGACCTGTTTGCATTAATTCGCGACCATCTGCAAACTCTGCCTGAGTAAGGACGCCTTTAACCCACTTATCCTCCAATGAACGAATACGACCTTGCACGCACAACAAGTGCTTTGATGAGTTCTGCCGGTTCATCGCCAGGCAAATTTGTCGAATCTGCATAAGGCTATCGAATTCCACCGACTCCAACAAGGTGGAGTAGTATGCCCCCCACGATCTCCACTTCGCGTGCATGCTTTCCGCAAGGCATACAAGCGGTCGTTGGATTTCGGCGGTCATGTGTTCGGTTTGTTCCTTGAATTGCGACAGAATGTGCTGCGCGTGCCGTATTTGGAAAACGAAGTACGCATTCAATTTTGGCTGATTCGACCTGCCACATTTCTCAGCATACCAGGCGAAGATGGCAGTTTCACAGGACACCTTGGCCTCGGGAGTAGAGTAAATCCATCGCTGTAACAGGTCTTTGTGCACGGCATGGAGATCTGATGGAATAAGAGATTCGATC